>JBBPLW010000330.1:2949-19048 GCA_038089995.1 Tylopilus balloui
TATCGAGAAGGATGGGCAAAATATATACAGCACTGGGAAATCTTGACGTAGTGTCCCGTCATCTTCAATCAACTTATATGTGTGTGAGCCGATACGAAGTTCTCCCCAGTCTAGCTTCAAGTTTGCTCTGGGCCCTTCGACAGAATCCAGAGAGATGGCGACGGCTGGATAGATGGAATGACTAAGAGGTGGTATCACAATCATAACCAGAGTAACTCGCCAGTGGCATGGATAGACGATGGTGGGGACGACATGACGACTGCTGAGGGCTAGTGGGAGGGAAAGAGCAGAAAGGCGCTGAGGGGGCCACGATTCCCATCCATATCTTGAATATACGGGGGCGATCACCCTTGGTCCCACAAACAGGCGCTCTCAGCAGTACATGATGCTCTATATGGCCCAACAAGCTGGCATATCCCGATAGATCCATGGGCGATAGCGAACGGTCCGCAAGGTCATTCGAGATCCGCTAGGGCAAGATCCTTTCGACCTGACCACCGAACGCTCTGCAGCAAGGCAAAGGTTCTATTCCAAGGCCGTTCCTGGGTTCATCGTCAGCGTCTGCCAACCAATCTTTTTTTGCGATGTGACCTGTGGTGCCTTTTGTACCCGAACTTCACCATGTTTTCTTTCCTCGCTTGGCAGGCGTTCGTTCCAGGTCTTTGTGCGTCCCGTTGCGTCGGTTGTTCATGCATAGTCCTTCCAGTTCGGACTTGGGCAGCAGACCCTCCGCCATTTGTTCTTGTTTACCTCTAAGCGTGCCTGAATGCCAATTCCAAGTTACCTATCGCAAGTGTCTTTTCCCCAAACATCCAAAACACCACTCACAATCATGACCAGACTGCTGTCGGTCTAGTGCATTTCCTCGTGCCGTGCAGGCACTAGGGATAGGACGGTTAAAGATTAGCAACGACCGTGAGGGTCATACGGCTACTTCATAGGTGGGGCAACACACTTTCTTGTCAGCTGTCAGTCTAGAGTCCTGACAACCTTTTCGACCTGTCTTGGTTGGCGTACCATGTAAGTAAAACTATCACATTTCATTGTGCGCGCTCATGATGGCTGACCTTGCTTCTCGTTGGGTGGCGTTCCCCACTGGCAGGCACCTGATCCATTCCGCAGCGCCGAACGAGCTTGCCATGAGGCATCAATGTTCTCACTCCTAATATCTATTATGGGAATGGTTCCCACATCACCGTTCATGGAGTTGGATCTGGGCTAGGCGAGTTCATGATTTGTTCTTATCAAACAGGTACAACCGCGAATTGTGTAATAGAGGTCTACACGTTCGTGACAAACTTCCCTCTCCCCGCTCCATAAACGTGCACCATGCGCCAAGGCGGTGTCTCGACTCTGATCTCATTTATCCTGATGAGGATAGGACCAGCGTCTTGTACAGCGCCGTCATGCCAGTGATTGAGCTGGGTGCAACATTGTCGCCTTATACGACGCTTCTGGGACGCCAGTCCGCATAGGACCCTAGTAGAGCGTCAGTTCTCTGCTTGCCCGTTTACATCGATCACTTTGGCATTCGTGATAGTATCTTATCACGTCTACACCCGCACAACTCGATGGTGTCCGAGAGGCGGAGACGCCCACGTATGCCCAACTTGCGGAGGGCGACGAGGCGTTGTACGAGGTCACGTTCAGCATTCTCGATATCGAGTCGCCTGGCTATCAACATATGGTGTCGATCTGACGGTAGTGGTCGATTCAAATGTGCTTAGAACCTGAATATGCATGAAGCGGTTCAACAGGGTTCTGATTATAGACTCGCCTACGACGGCAGATACCTGGACACCGCCCTCCGCTTAAGTAGGCACACCGTCAAGACCCTTTGCCAATCTCTAGACGACTCGGATCCAAAGGTCAGGTAATCTGCTTTCTAAATCTCTTGATTTTCATTTCGCGGGTTACAAGGTTTATGATGACAAACTAATGAATATATTTAAAAGTGATTGCCTAACTCACGAGACGTCCGAACCCTGCGCGCGCTTCAATGAGTGCGGAGGGCGTGAAAACTACGAGAAGGGCGAAATCATTATGCGTAGGTCGTTGATCGTGATGTCGGTCTCCTGGGTATATCTCCAGGGATGGGGCAACAGTTGTGATCGCAGTTGCCTCCAGCGTTCCCGTATTCACTGGGGGCTCGTCATGAACACACGGGCACTATATGCGCTCGGAACGCAGGGTTGCTGTGCCCATGACGTCGACACTCGATTTAGCCTGTCGGGCGGAACGATGCGCGGCGTGGGAGGCCCGACAACAACCGTGACGATAGCAGGGCGGAGACTTATCAGGGGATGGAGGATGGAGAGACAGCGGTAAAGGAGAGGACGTACAGTGGCGGTGGGTTGACCTAACCGAAGAAGATATGGTAACCACATCCCTTAACTGTGGGTGATGACCCCACCGATACAAGCAGCACGATATCTACGCATTTGAAGGTTCATTTTTCGGTGCGTCAGGTTTTTACACAGCCACCGGAGCGGGTTAAACAATAAAGTGACATCATAGTTAGATGGGATGATCGACGTGCAGTAGGCCAAGGTTGGACCTACGCGTTTCTCGTCGCTGTGCCAACAACACTGTAAAATGCCATCCATGTTGTCGACTATGACAAAAGAGATTGAAAGAGAACAGAAAATAAAATACGACCTATGATGGTCCAAGCAATGGTCCTGAGCACAACACCACAATGGCGCACCTGGATCAATGCGTTCAAGGACGAACCTGTTCGAGTGATCTGAGCACAGGATCGCTTTGACATCGACGGACAATAGCAAGGTCCACGACACGTTGTGCGCACAGCTGAGCAACTCTGGAACGTGAGGGTATAAAGAGCCTTCCTGACCATAGTTTGAACACTTACGCGAGCATACCTGCATCGTCTCTTCGCCTTACGTTCAATACTTGCTGCACCACCTTTCCTGCTCTGCTTCCAGCGAACATCCACACACCTTGCACGCCACGTTGCTGTGTCCCGACGAGTATATCATCCATCAGATCCGCCCCGAGCAGGAACCCGATTCAGATATCACACCTGTACCAACTTTAAGTCGATAATGCACTCCCCTGCTACGACCAGTGTCACCACCCCGGCCAGCACCCCTTTCACTACCCGCGCTACCACCCCCGCTACCTCCGACGGTCAACAGGAACGCGAGGACACACCTGATTCCTTGCCCACTAAGCGGGTACGTGGCCCTTTCTTCGAAACGGCCCAGGACTGACGGGACACGCGCAGCCCGCGCTGACCCAGGATTTTTACCTCGATACGTTCTTCAACCCCGTGTGGACGTCAGGCCCGCACGTTTTTTCGTTCGCCAAGGACGGGACCGTGGTCCGTCCCGAGACGTATGCGCTGGAACCTTACCCGGGGTACAACGCTAATCGAACTCGGCGTCTCGGATCCGGGTCTGTAGATGCTCCGCACTTCCAAGGTTTCGCGAAACGCGATCCGAAACCTTGGAAAAATGTAGCAATTACGGAGCAGGACGACGCCGAATGGGAGGCGATGCTGGAGAGAGCGAAGATGGGTGCGGCAGGTGAGCGGGGACGATACTCACCGTATGGCCCTATGCCCTCTTCGATGCCGGAGTAGCAGCCAGAGCTCGTATACAACTGACCGCCCAAAGTGGAGTCTTCTATAATGTACTTCTCTTTCTGTATCGTATGAACTCTCATTACGCTGGCTCTTAAAGGGGATCTGTAATGGATAAGAGAAAAATTCTGAACATCGTTAGCATATACAAGACAACTTTGGTGGTAGTGAAGTGATGCACCTACAAACTTCGACGCTTCTGTTCCTCTACCCTCATGAGAATGTCCTCGAGACTATCGAGATCATTGTGGTCTATGACCAAATCATCAAATATGATGGCCTCTTTCGATTACAGTATTACAACTTGGCTGAATGTAGTCGTGGATCGCAACAAGGAGCACACGACAACGGTAGGTGTTTTGTACCCTTGAGGGCATGACTTGGTGATGCAGATTTTCGTTTTGGACCATATCGTCGACCATAGGAACAAGATCAACAAGAATGCGACCGATGGTCTAGAGAGCAACGCGGATGTTGCCGGATAAATGCGCTCAGCATGGGCCAAGAGGTTGTCGAATTACCTTGTCAAAGGAGTATGCACATCAATTTCAAGACCCTGCGCGTTCTGCACGGCGTCCTAAGCAGATTATCAGATGCGCTCCACGCACGACAGCTCATATACTGCACCTACACCACCTTCTTCGCACCCGTTGGCAACCCACTCCCTTGCCACAACTGTTGCCACCTCCCCAGCTAGTATCCCTTTCATCACACCAGCTACCACTCCCATCACATCCGATGGTCAACAAGAACACGATGTCACAAAGTTGATATGTATCCCTGTCGTTTGCAGTTGCCTAGGGCCGACGGGATCCGCGTAGCCTGTATCGACGCAAAAGTTTTACGTAGACACGCTCTTCGACCCCGTGTGGATGTCCATTTTTCGTTCGCCACGGGCGGCACTGTTGTCCGTAAGGTGTAGGTGCGCTAACCTTACCCAGGGTAGCTCACCGATCGCTCTCGGCGGCTTGTGCGCAAGAGGGCAGGCAGGCATGCTATGTGCGTCACGACATTCGCTGTGTGCGCCACCGACGTGTTTGATGCTCGACGAGCTGCCAAGACACCATGAGCAGTGACTATCTTGAGTGTGTGCTTCGTAGTGTACTCGCATTATTGAGCGATTCCCAACGAGTGAAAGGGTCGGAGCAAAGTAACAGGAATCATCAGCTTGAGATACAGTTCTCGCTCCGTAAGATTTGTTGGTATTTGGTTCCAAAGCAACGCACGACCGGAGCAACGGTGGTGTCTTTCACCAATACTACACCCCCAAATCAAGCTAACATCTTGCAGACGTCAAAATTGATTTATGTCAGGCTGATGTCAGCTGGGGGTGTAGCCGACATTTTCTGTCAACCGTTTGGTGCCAAACCCTCCTAGGAACCCAGCCAAATGAGCATAATCAATGGACATGCTTTTGCACCCATCTACACGCTGCATTTTGTTATACAACTGCTTCTATGGGCAACAGACCACGTTGACGGTTTGAAAGGTCTCGCCTTTTGCACTACCCTTACATGATGGATCCTGGCCCCCGTAGAACCTCGATCTGGTCAAGACATGCACAGCTTCTTTCATAAATCATTTGAAGTGGTTGGCTTATTCTCACAGCACTGCGTTTTTCTCATGACACGGTGAACGACGGTTCAATGTCGCCGTTAATTACAGCGGATTTAGTACTAATTATACTTTGGGAGATATATCGCCTGAGTCAGCTCCTAGGAAACATCCATAGACACCACTCTGCGCTCTACGCCTCCAAGGCCTCACAACCATACCATCATGTCTGACTCTCTGCAATCTGTCGTATCTATTATCCGGTTGAACGATTATGCGTCCGGTATGATCACCAATCATTCGTTGTGAACTTTTCCTAATCAACTCGAGTCGTAGTTGCGATCGTCACTGCCGTCAGTTACGATTTCAGTGCGTATACATTCTCCGCTATTGTTTTTCACTGGAGAACTCACATATCATCAGTTTTAACCTTTTCTGACGAGGTGGGCGACCTTACTTTTATTTTGTTCAGCAGAAAAGCATATCTAACGTTGCACATAGAGAAAGCATATCTGGGTCAGTTGCCACCATCGTGGGCCCGGCGGTGGTCATCCATCTCTGACGGTACAACAGAACAGATCATGGACATGGGTATCCACGTTGTTCGTTATTGTGCGTACTGAGACCATATAGTGGTGTACTCATACCGACCACCGTTACAGGTCCGCTATCTTGGCTACATTTTCGCCATGTAAGTTAGCTCTTACGCAGTATTGCAAGTGACTATCAACTCTGATTTTTAACCGTCAGCTCTGCCGCACTTCGTAGGTCGTCTTTCGGGTTCTAGTCGATCGAACTAACCTGGGCAAAGTTGGGAGTACTCTCGTACCCGGACCCGAAATAGTAAGTCCTTTTATAGACCGTAGACATATAACTACGTTATAAATTGAATGCAACAGGCGTATGTTACTTTTTTTTTTCTTGAAAGCCCATATCACTGACATCTGCAGCTGTGAGTGTATTCTTCTAGCCAACCTAACCGTGCTTTACGTAAATCACTAGGCAATGCTCTGTATTTTCTGAACAATTGGACGTATCCCGTTTTCATTGCTTCCGTTGATTGTGAGTGCCATTTATGCCTGACAAGTTAAACCGGAACGATGGTTTCTAGTGGTCATGATTCTCCGCGTGTACGCCTTGTACGGCCGGTCGCGGATAATTCTGGGAATACTTCTCGTAATCTACATCGTGGAGATTGTCATCATCATCACTGCTGCGGCTATGTACAGTCGTCCAAGTATCATCACAGGTACGTCACAACATACAACATAGTTTCCCTCAAACGATGCCGACATACTGACGATATCGCTCTTCTACAAGTATCGACTGCTCAGGTCCTCGACCTTTCGTTTTGCGCGGTGAATGACACTGAAACTAACTGGAGCAAGTACGCAACGTTTCCGCAGTTCGTTCTCGGCGCTTCGCTATGCATCTTGGCGGTACTCCAGCTCGCGTGGCAGTCCTATCGCATGTATCACGCTACCAAGCAATGGCAACTCAACCAATTCACGAGTTTTCTCGTCAGAGACGGCGTCCTGTACTTTTTAGTGTGCGTCTTGCTGTCTTCTTTGTCTCCCTTTATTTTCATTTTTTCCCGTTCGCAACCGTTGGCCCCGGATATTTCGAGCAATGCTGACTTGATGGGCGGCAGGAACCTATTTTACACTGTCGGCCTTGTGAGCTCCGCCGGCTCAAGCATACAAACTTCGCCCGTCATAATTCTGTCTGCTCTGGGGTACATTTCTCTGTGCACCACGTCCCCTCGGTTCATCATCAACATACGGGAGTTATACGCGCGTGGTAGCCGAGGCGATCGTGGAACGGGAATCGATTCGGGGTTTGGCATCTCGCTATCAGGTCACAATGTAGGTGGGACGACAGACAACATCGTATTTGCGGATGTTGGGCTAGCAGAGGAATTGGAAGAGGCGGAGGACATGCAACTGGAAACGCGTTGGATGTAATGCAGCCGAAGGGAGCTCGACAGCCGGTGGTGCTGTCCACACATGGATGTATTCAAAATGTTGATTTTTCCGTTGATATTGTACGAGATACCGTCGAGTATTATGGTAGACAAGTGAAATGTATCCAACTCAGAGATGTGGCCTACGGCATTGAGCAAGGGTAACTGTCCTGATCTACAACGCTCATTGTTGGTCCACCATACCATGTCCTGCATCGCTCCGTTCCCGTTCCTAGCTCAGTAGTATCCCGCACGCTGAGGGTATTCTTGAAAGGGTATTGAATACAGATGGTAAAGGGAAGTACGGATGCCAGTACGACAACAATGTGTTACAAGCCTTAATCATTTGAGCTCATGACCTTGTGATAGATGGAGAAATGGATGGCGTAACAGACAATACGCCATTTTTCTCCGTCCTTGCAACAGATAATCTACAAGACTAGTTAGTGTCGTCATGAAGAAAAAATGTGCCATCCAATGACTCGGGTATCATCCTGTCAGGTGCATATACGCGCCTTCAGCGTGAAAAAAACGCCTACAAAGTTGCAGGTACGCATTCGCTGACCCCGTCGGTGGTGGAGAAATACCACTCGCCGCAGATGACCGAACGTTTGACCAGGCGGGTGACTGAGACAAGGGGCATAAAGATGGCATAAACTTACTCATCGAAATGGGTCCCTCTCTTTGGGTCCTTCAGCCTCTTTTCTCGGACCTTCCTCACTTTGCTCTCTGGCCGGACGACGATGACAGGGACGGGACTGTGAGAGAGAACATACTTTGACACGGAGCCTACCCCTGTGTGGAAGGCGATCCGTGTGAGCACAAGAACCCAAAGAAGAAAGTGAGACTTGCCACTGAACATGCCACCGGGTCGGCCGCCGCCAAAACCAAGGACGCCACGCCTCAGGCCACGCATACCGACGACGACCGAATCGGGACGGTAGAGCGCGATCAACCTGTCAAGAGTCGTGGTCACACGACCTGCGATAAATTCAAGAATGATCGAAATCTTGAGAGAGTGATATCAAAAAAGGCCATTGGCAAGGGACAAGGGATACCTTGCGGTCTGGGTCATATTCGACACATTTATCCTGGATATGCCTCATTAGATCTCTCGCCTCCTCCCGCACAAGTTCATGATCCTTTTCTGCAACCGAATCAACGACACGCGGCCCAGTAGCCGGGATACACACCTAGCTCCTCTTGATCAATGCCCCTAAACACAATGAGTTCGTCGCCATCTTGGACAAGACACTCCAGGACCCATTCCAGGGCTTCTTTTCCAGTTTCGTCGGGACTCGAAGCACATAGAAAGACACGGGTGGAACGATATTGTGTATACCCTTCTGACTGGACATGAAGTGTGAAAGAGAACATGGATGCGGCGGAGTTCTCGAACGTGTCAAAAGATACCTTGGGGGTATATCCCTGAGAGACGACAGGCGCGGAGGCGATGGATTGGGGATTCGGAGACAGCAGGGTTGAGGATGCCCCAGGTCCGGACTGCACCTGGCAAGCGGAGACAGAGGGAAAGGTCGCCAACGACGACGCGGATGTCGTCCTCGGTGGTGCACCAGAGCTTGGTGGCGGCGAGGAGGGGGTTCCGACTGCGGGGGAGGACGGGCGGGAGGGTTGCTTTAGCGCTGAGCGGAGCATAACTGGGATGTGCGTGTGTTGCATGAGAGAATATCAGAAAATATTTATTTTTCCGCCGCTCTACTTATCAACCCATAATTAATATTTAATTGTCTCCTCATCGGCAACCATGTCCAGTCCTTCCCCTGCACCACCCAGAGAGACCCAGCCCGAACAAGAATACAAGGAAAAGGGCAAAGAAACCGTCGTCGACGATAATGATTCCCCTTCCCCTTCTTCATCCCCCGACTCTACGACTCCAGCGGTAGCCGCCCCTGCTAGCCTCTCAGCTGGTGCATGGCAAGCCGTCTTTTCCCCTCAACACAACGCTTACTACTTTTACAATGCATCCACTGGCGAAACAACCTGGATCAACCCTCTCCAGCCGTCTCCTTCCGACCCCTCGTCTGCCTCCACAGGAGCCCAAGACCCCACGGTGGACGCACAGGAAATCAATCGAGACATAAGCGTCAACCCCAATCCCTACGACCCCAACTCCCTCGAGGCGCGTGCCATCGCAGCCGGCATAGACCCCTCCCTCGCCTACCTCGACCCGTCTTTCGCCGGCCTTTCCTCTCTTTCGCCCTCGGGCAGCTTCACCGCAAAGTTCAACGCGCGCACTGGGGCATTCACGGCGGCTGATGCACGTGCACCTGCTCATCTGTCGGAATATGAACGCATGAAACGTATGAGCGAGTTCTACTTCGACGTAGGAGCGTGGGAACAAGAAGTGGAACAACGGTATGCAGCAGAGAAAGAGGCAGGAGGGAAAAAGAGGAAGAGGCCGACGAAGAAAGACTTGGTGAGTGCTTGGACGTCCGGTTTTCCTTTTTCATCATCTCTTTTTGTGTGCATCGCGAGAGGCGACGAATCCAAGATGAAATACGCATCGACGGACGGATGTACTGACGCTGTCGGCTCTCTCCAGGAACGATTCAAAGAGCAGAAGAGATTGAAGAAAATTGCTAAGACGGCGTGGCTAAGGACATGAATCCACCATGTTCATCGTTATGTGTGTGTCGCACCTCCAGAGGAAGTCGTATGCGATACCGAAGGCTGTATCTTCTAGCTTTCACAAATGATATAACCGACCTTGGAACTTGAGCTTTGCGTGAGGTCAGCCATCCTGGACCGAGTCAGCTCTCCGAGGATCCCATGTTATTAGCATGTGTAGGAATCACTGTCTACGAAGATCGTGCACATACGAGCGTCGTGCGGTAAAACCAACTGTGATTATAGCAGCGTCTGTGACGAGTATAACAATCGAAATATGTACCGACTTCTAGGCCAAGACAGCACGATCGGTTGCCCACACTTCGAGATCAAAAAGGACCGCAGCACAGTTCGGTCTCGATTCAAATTTCCGAGCCCAACCCTCACCTGCCATTTCTTACACGCCCACTTCGCCATCGGGCGCACTCGCTTCTGCCATATGGGCAAACCTAACCGAGCTGCGCTGTTGTCCCCCAACCCCAAACCCCGTGTCGATCCCTGAATCCCCCTGACTGTCACGTAGGTACAACTCGCGCACGCTGATGATCAACCGCGGGCAGAGGGTGAACAGCGAGACGCAGGAGAGCGTATCTACCGCTAGCGCCGCCGCCCCTGTGGTATTCGGTTGCGCAGCGATCACGGCGGCGTCGATGTTGTAGAACAAATGCCTGCCAACAGGGGGGGACGAGGTCAGTTCGGTGGAACGACGCGACGAGTAGGCAAAGGGAAGGGGTACGTACGCGAGGAAGTAAAGGACGCTCTCCTTGACGAGCAGGTTGAGGTATCGATTGGGCAGCCACTGCTTTGTCGCCTTGTATGTTTGAAAGAGGTCTATAAACAATCGAACGAGGGCAAAAATAAACATGAGGGCAGCGAGAATGAATCGAGGGATGAACGCGTATGAATTTAACCGAGACAAGGATGTGTATGATACACTGCAAAAAGATGCATCAAGCACTCGGGAACTGCTCACTGAAAGGTAGGGGTATAAGAATAGTTCCTGGAGTAAAGTGGTCGGCACACACCAAACAAATGGACATTTGGGTTATTGTAGAAGCCCGTGGAAACGATAAGCAGGACGATCATGGGTATGTAAAATAGGAGAAGCACCGCAAGGACAATCTTAGATCCTTGGTACATTGCATATACCCGTAAGATCATCACCACTAGTTCAGATAAAATTCAGCGTGCTACGCTTATGCAGCGTAGGATAACGTACAATCCACAGCAGCAAGGAATGGGACGAAGGCCCAATTGACCACAAGGATGAGCACGGTACCTTGGTTCATAACTGATTCCGGCACATAAGACGGATAGATACGACCTGCTTACACCTATCCGAGGGATATCAACGCTGTGGATAATGCAAGTAGAATCGCATAGATACATATACGTACGTCTATCACCACACGTACTCGTTAGCCATGAAACGCACCACGATCCTATAAGCACACACCAATGTAGGGCCAGGTATGAAGGTGCTTCCATCTTTCAGGGGGTTGTTGTGAGCAACAAGTTTCACCCGTAGCGTGGTCTGGAACATACAGAGCGCTTCCGTCCTTAATAGATCGGCCAAGCTTGGTGCATTCTCGCATTCTCAGTTTGAACCAAGATGACTTACACACCGATGAAGAACCCAACGTAACGAACCTTTGTTGTGGGTTAGTATGTATGCGAGTCTGAGAAAATGGACACGGACAACAAGAAATAGCGTAGATACCCTTGTCCAGGGTTGGTGCTAGGATGAGCGACATCAGAGTTCACGTCATCCAATACGTCGGCCAACCAACCCAAATATATTTTATCTGTGATAATTTAGAGCGTTGGGGAGGTCATGGCATAACTGGAAAATACAAAGTACCTCTCTTGGAAATGTGATGACTAGGAAATCAGACTCCAGCGAGGTTACTCAGTTGAGCAATGATCATTACTCACCATAATCATACGCTATGACTGTCGTTATTGTGGCTGCAATGAGTGATAGAGATCAGTTCACCACAAGCAAGTGTGAACAATAGTCACTGGATACACAGTTGTTCACCCGCAGCATCGCAAAGATGGATTGTGCGTCGCTAGACATGGTCTCGGAAGGAGGGCACTACAACAAAGACTAGAGGAGAGGGTTGCGTTTTCAAGTTGATCCAAGACAGGAAGGGGGTATTATATGTACGCTTCTGAAACGGGGTGGCTTGGGACCTGTCAAAATACACGAAATTAGCGAGAGTTTATGGGGGATTCCGCATAGGGCATTAGGCATGAGTAACTCATGGGTATGTCCCGCCTGCCTCTGCCAAGCAAGACATCGTCTTTCAAGTTGGCAATAAGGTCCAGGCAATCGACCTAGCTGATAAATTGTGGTTTGACCAGATTTTGCAACAATGAGATGGGATCCTAGGTGTGTGGAGTGGTCAGCACGAGATAGTCGGACAAAAGATGGCGAGTGTCAGGGGAACGAGTGGACTGCTCCTTTCTGAAGCGGAAAGCCGAGTGTTCTCCCATCTTCCGTTCTCAGCCGCATCGGATATGCAGTCTTATAGTCATTTATTCGATACGGAGTTACGAGGTGTGATTGTCGCGTTTCACATTGGCAACGCTGGCACGATCGAAGCGACGTCAGCAGCTGCTGAATGCTTCGTACGCGGTGATCACTGTCAAGAGTACCCCAGTCGGTGAGAAACGAATCACCCATTAATAGACTGTGAACACAAGAGGGTGCGAGTACCTGGGCTGCCACATCGACGGTCTGATCCGTTAAGAGGGTTACGTAATCATCAAATTATTTTCTAGACATGGCTTTGCGATGTTGACCGCCTCTTGACGACCACCCATGTCTGATACCCCTTCCTCGACTCTAGAGCCATTGCTCACCTTCCTAGCTTATTCTCTCTCCAGGTTAGAGTCGACATTCTACAAAATCCCTGGTTCTGCCGTGGTTGCACGATACGTCAAGTCTTCCCACCAAAATGACCCGGGACGAACCATCCTAGAATTAATCCTCATCATTTTTGCCATCCGCACGCTGCTGCAGTCTCGAACACGAGGAGATAAGCAAGGAAAACATTTCATCCAGTTCTCTGAAAAGGTCGGTTCCTCCATCCTACACTGTCCCAATTCGTTGATCCAGCATAGGAAATTGACGAACTCGTGGATGAGTGGACACCTGACAGCCTTGTTCAACCCTTGGACGAGTGGGAGCAACGAGACCTGAGTTCTGTCCCCGTCGTTACTGGCCCCATAGGTTCCAAACCCAAGCTCTTATCCAACGGCAAGACGGTCATCAACCTGGCAAGCTTCAACTTCTCCGGGCTCGCTGGAAATGAACATATCAAGGAAAAAGCCATCGAGATCTTGCGTAAATACGGTCTCGGAAGTTGCGGCCCACCTGGATTCTATGGAACTATTGGTAAGCTCGAGTTGTCTGCATCGGGCCCGCGTGGTTCACACGCCAAGTAGACGTGCACCTCGACTTGGAACGGAATATCGCAGAATTTTTGGGAACGGAATCATCTATCCTGTACTCTCAAGGGTTTTCGACCATCTCTTCTGTTATCCCTGCTTTCTGCAAGCGAGGAGACGTCATTGTAGCGGACCGTTCTGTGAACTTTGCTATCCAGAAGGGTATCCAAATCTCTCGTTCGACGGTTCGGTGGTACGACCACAATGACCTCAAAAGTCTCGAGGACGTTCTTATCAGCATAGAGAAGGAGAGAAAGAAACGCAAGGGTCCATTAACTCGTCGTTTCATCATCACGGAAGGCATCTTTGAACGTGATGGGGAAATGGTTGATTTACCCAAGATGGTTTGTTAGATGATGTTTCCCTATTTTCTTTGGTAGGTTAATCATTCAACAGATCGAGCTTAAGTTCAAATACAAGTATCGACTCATCCTTGATGAGAGTATTTCTTTTGGTGCAGTCGGTCGAACTGGTCGTGGTTTGACGGAACTCTACAACGTTCCTGTGCGTTTCTTACCGACCGATTGAACATTGTAGTCTGATAGCTTTCTCTCAGGCTACACAAGTCGATATGCTTGTGGGCTCTGTCGCTAATGGTTTATGCTCGTCTGGCGGGTTCTGCGCAGGTTCTTCCATTGTCACCGAACATCAGGTGAGTTACGTGGTTGATACGATTTTAACATTTCGTCAATTCACCCTTCCGTCTGATAGCGCATCAACGGTACTTCTTTTGTCTTCTCCGCATCAATGCCGGCCCTTCTTGCCACTTCCGCATCGGAGGCGATTAGTTATCTGCAAAATACTCCTTCAGTCCTCACTGCCCTGCATGAAAACATTGACACGATTCGTTCTATGTTGGAGAAAACGGAGGGGATCACGGTACTCGGTCATCGGGCCAGTCCCATCATCCATTTTTGCCTTCGCAACAGTCAACAGCATCTCACGGTCGCTCCTCCCTCGCCCGACCACGCTGCAGAGGAACGGATCTTGCAGGATATTGTTGATGATGCGCTTGCGAATGGGGTGTTTATCACGCGTGGTAAACATCTAAGAGGTCAAGAGATGACCGACTCGCGCCCGACGATTCGCATTGCTGCCACAGTGGCATTGTCGAAGAAAGATGTGGAGAAAGCTATTGGTATCATCAAAGGGAGCATTGCAAGAGTCCTTGCGAAGAGGAGATGATTGGCCAACGTCATTTTTCCCTCGCCAGGTACTATGTCAGGGAGACTTATACCATATCTATAGACTGCACTACTGTACCTCCGTCAATACTTAATGTTGGATAATCATGGCGCTTGCGGCTTGGCGCACCATGTCGAGTCACGATTAGCTCGATTGTGTGGGTCTGACTCCTCCACTTGTATTGGACAGGCATAACATGCACGATCAACGTTTGACAGTGCGTGCTATTAGCAAGTGTGACTTGGAAGGAAAACTACCTCCACTGCACTCGACATAATGGATACACATCACCAGGACGAGCGTGGTACCACCGTATCCAACATCATATTGCGCAACGCTGATCGAGCTCGCTGAGCCGCGCCCATTCCCATGACCCTTAAACATTCCCCAAAAGGAAACGATCATTCGACGCGCTGGCACTGATCTCAGCTTGGGCAACGCGATCGAGTCGAACCTGGCGATATCAAGGATCCCTTGTCACAGTAGTCGGTAAGTGAACTTCATCGCAGGTTCCGTCGAGACCAACCATCTCTTCCAGGATTAACTACTCGGCAGTGTGGAAAAGTCGGTCGGGAAATGGGTCCGACATATGTCATAGGTCATTCCGAGACACGGTCCCTGGTCGAGAAACCTTGCGACTGAGAAAACCTTGTGACAGAGCACATGGAAGAGGACGAAGCCACCCCAAGCTCGCTCCCTCCGTGGGTGGAGCTCGAATACGCTGTAAGTTTACCCTCAGGAAGTACCCAGTCTAACAAAACCGTTTTCGGTAGCATATGAAGATGCTTGCTGGCACATCTGCCTGCGTTCTGTTCACGCACCTCTCACAACGATCCTGCTCCTCTTTGCAGGAAAAACTGTCCTCCTTGAGTGGACCCGTCGCATCTTCCAGAGTGCACACCCAATCCATCTTGGAGTTGCTGAAAATCAGGGCGTTCCGTTATCCAAAGTATGTTTGCTAGACCCCAAGGCTGAACGCGAACTCGAGCCCGAGGACGGTCTGGAATTCGAGTGGTTCTTGTTCGGGGCAAGGGCATTCGTTTGACTTTCGTTCCCGACTTGTTCTGCTGACCCTTCGTCTCAGGGAATCTTAGGTATTCGTCTTTTGCTCGTCAAAGCGTGGCGCACTCTCACCGCCGGGTGATCAGGGGATGATCCTCCACGAGATCGCACGTCTCAGCTCCGTCAACTCGGATTTCCGACGCGCCATCTTGGGCCTGTGCAGATGACGACGGACACGGCGCTGGGCATTACGAAACGAGTCGTCGATGATAAGAGTGAGCATTGCGTAGCCATTAGGTTTCCAATTCGAACCTTGATGCGCCTCTCCCCCCACTTCCTTTTTGGCACTAAACCCTGTATCCGATGGAAAACAGTTCCCTTGGACGATATCCCTTGTGTCGTACGTCTCTTCAACATAGCCGATATTGCGCGCGCACGCTCATCATCATCCCCGCATGCCATCAAAGTCGTTTCCAACGATCAGGTTCAATGCCAAGGAGAGCGTCGAAATGCCGTTCAGTCAGTCTGCCCTCATTCTCTCGGAAACGAACGCCGATATCTTTTTTTCGGTACTCAGACACCCCCTTTTTTTCTCACAGAGTACATCGCTGACCGGCCTGGCGGGGAACCTCTCCTTCCACCCGGGATGAAGGCGTTATTGTATGAAGACTTGAACAAGGGTTTCGATTTCTGACGGGGGAGGATGG
>JBBPLW010000331.1:0-19040 GCA_038089995.1 Tylopilus balloui
TCGTGTGTTGGGCGCTAATGTCGACTCCTGCCAGTGCTTCCTCGATCGAAGTTTTAGGTACTAACCCATTGAGTCAACCAAAGCAATCAATGAACGTTTGAACATTCGTGAAACCTATCTTTGGTCACAACCACAGGATTATATCTGTTCGCGGTCGGCCCCGAAAATGCACGCACGACTCCAGCAGGATCCATACATATCTTGAAAGAAACTCCCAAAATTTCATACACGACAGCACGAATGTCAGCTCTGATGCAGATGGACGCCATCGACACCGATTATGTCTACCAACGTACATGCGGCACGTCCAGAGCACAGACACATCGCATGGCCGCGTCTAGACTTCCTCACAATATCCTAGCGACCTCAATCAGAGACAGGGATGCTAATGTTGTGAGGCAACAGGAGCCCGCGTGATTAACGCCTCCATACTCGCTATTCGGTTTAGCCTACAGTCATTGCTGCGTTGCATCATCTCGTTCAATGCATCCCGTCCGCGGTGTTACCGTGACCCGAGCGAAAACACGACACCCATGCGGGTGAGGTGAAAAATATGCGCACGGTAGCAGAGCGTTGAGATCCGTCGTCTTGTCGTGTCTAGAGAACAACGTGCATGAGTTTATCACGATATCATTGACCATCATTTGAAAAGGGGGCCATACAGGGCTCGTTCCGGAGTGGCTTGGATCTGTAGGACTGTCTCCGCCACGAGATGTATCGTTATGATGCATGGCCCGGGAATTCGCAGGCTTGGCGCGCCATTTACGCTGCAATATCTTGTGAGTCCCTGGATACGAATACATGCAGGACAATTAGCGATGCTCACAGGAAAACTAAGCCGAAACAGATTCATTATGGGTGTTGCGATCGTCTGCTGAGATGAGCCATTAGAACGATGCATTCGTCCATCTATCAAAGGACACTCACTCGCCCCCGTTTATCTGTGACCATCGTCGAAGGTCTTGCATGTGTAGCATAAGGCCGACGATCGACAGGCCGATGCGACTTGCTAGAAAGTGGATCAAATGAACGAAGTTAGATATCTGCTACTACCTTTGTCCGTTCTCTGTAACTCACCTTTCAAATATTGATATGTCTTCGGTTGGCTCGGGAACGTCATGATTTTCATCTTGGTGTGTCTCCACCGCTGGTAGAGGGTCTGATGACGGCGGTATGTTGTGTTTCGAACTACGTGGCGGTTCCTCATCGACATCCTCATTAGAATGAGCAGAGGATGCCGGGGACCGTGACTGCAATAGTGTGAGCACCGAGGCGGAACGAGAACGAAGTGATCGCCAACCTCGCTGGACTGAGGTGCCGGTGTACTTGGCGGCGGCGACTACGACAGTGTAAGAACTCACTGGCATCGCGATGAAGGAAAAGAACAAACGAATACCTCTGACGGATCATTATCTCCGACTTTGCTATGGGTATTAGGATCAGACTCGGGCCGACCAGTGTTTCTGGAGACTTCCTGGAAGTAGGTACACAGGAAAGTTAGCGGGATTCTTTGGGTAACAGATTAATCAACCTCCACTCGTAGATTAGGGTCAAGTGGTCGGTCGCCACGGCCGTCCGAGGACAAAAACAGCTCGTCGTGGGGTTGTTCCTGACGAGTATACACAAGATATCAGCATATCAATGGTGAAAAAAAGGATGATGATAGAAAACTACCCCGACACGCAAAGAATGCGCATATACTCACAAGGAAAGGACCGTACGTGTCCGGAAGGACACCAGCCAGATCACGCACGGTGATCCTCCCTCTATACTGTCCCGTCGCAAGATACCGACCGTCCGCGGAGAGCGCAATCGACCGTATCGCGTCGCCGTCCTCGAGGTCAGGGCCCACCCGAGCGAGCGTGAACGGGTCCAGGAACGAGATCGAATTCCCGGCGTATATGGCGATGAACCTCCCGTTGGCAACAGTGGCAATAGATTGGACGTTCCCGTCATCCGCGTGAATCCAGGACTCGGCACGCAGGGACCCGGTGGACGCATCGAAGCACTTGATCTTGTTATCCTTGGACGTGACGAGCACGCACAACCCGTCGTCCGAGTCCGACCACGCGAGCGGGGTAATTGGGTACACGGGGGGAATGGTCGGCTCCATGCGGATGCTGACGAACGCTTCGCCACTGCAGCTGTCGGAGACGCGTACGGTGAAATAACTGGCGATGGCGATGTGCTCTCCGCTTGGGGAGAACTTGACGCCTATCACGGCGCTGTCATGCTGGATGAGTCCCACCAGCCTCTCCCCAGTCTCGATATGCCAAATCTCTGCTTGGTTCTTCTCGGTCCCGGTTGCGAACGTTGTCGAGTCTGGAGAGATATCCAATGAATACACTTGGGTGTCGTCTCGCACTTGGACGACCTTGTTCTGCATCTCGCGGTCCCACACGACTGCGCCCCGAAACGTTCCACACACTATCCACTTGTCGTCCATGGACACGGAAATAGCCAGCACGCCCGTCGGTGCAGCTTGCCCGCCAACCCTTTGACTGTCTGTGACTCGCCATCGTCGAATGCCATTTCCGCTCTTGCCCAAAACATGCTTTCCGTCCGGGTGGAGAGCGATCGTGTACACAGTTTGACCGGTGTCGATTACTGTATGGTCTTCAACGTCGTTGTGAGCGCTACCAACTGTAAAACTGGTCCCCGAAAGGCTCTCGGATACACACCAGGCTTGGTCGACGACATCCTCGCGACTGGTACACAGCCGTCCTAGAAAGAGCAGATTTTGGTTGGCTCGTGGTGTGCAGAGCTGCTGGATGCTTCTTCTTGGTCAGACACGTGCACACTGCATAGCGCGTAACGTCATTGGTCACAGTCTACATCCAAATCTTACATCGAACGCGTACGGAATCATACGAAATACCACGAAAAATGGTCACAGCACGTCAAGCGTGCACACACGCTCCAGAACGTCCGCCAGCGAAACATGCTCCTGAATGCGTACAGTGATCAAGCTATCTGCCGCGACCCGCCTATAATCTCGACCCGTCGACATTAGTGCAATCAAGAGTGCACCAAACGGCTGTCGAAGGCAAGCGGCAAGCCGTCGTGCTCGCGTCTCTCGGTCCATGGATGCCGTACGCGCGAGAGGAGCAGTATGTGATGGCAATTCGGGTTCGGGGGGCGACAGAAAAGCGTCTCCGATGTCCTGGTCAAAGATTTCCACGTCGTCCACGTTCGGCGAGAGTGGCGATGCTTCTTCTTCCATGGCGTTACCTTTCTCTTCGTACCCCAATAGAGTATCCAGCCAAGGGTGAACGAGATACAGAGTGTCTATCCGAGAAAGATCATGCCTTGTGCTGAATTCCACCGTCCCAAAGGTGACGGTGTCTGCGTGATAAACATGACCTGAACGAGCGCGATAATGAGAAAGAGGTGGGAGTTGGAAAGCGATGCATGGAAGTTTCATCCGACTTGCTGCGAACCAAGGTGCGGGGAGCTGGTTTATACGGTCATACAACTTCAGGGCTATGTCGAGGTCGAGCGAAGAAGATTGCAATCCGGTGACGCTGCTCTCCATCCCGGTATCCTGAATGCGTGGCGGGAGGTGTGATGTTGCTAGCCTATTAAACACAGCGATCTGTGCAGGTAGGCAACTGTTGAAGCCGCCGGACTCCCCTGTCCATGCAAGGATGCTTACATCTCCAGACCCAGTGAGGACATGCGCCAATAGACGTCCTAGTGAACCTTCTCCTTCACCGTATATTGCGGGTATACCAGTAACTAAGAAGATGCCGAGCAGCGAATATGCGGCATCCTCCACTAGCGTTGTTTGCCTGGTTGACGCAAGACGCAACTTCTCCCGAATGCTGGTTAGGCCTGGACGAAGTGCCTTCAATTGCTGCGCTGACACCCCGGTGGCCTCCTCCATCTCCGAGATGACTTCTGGCGATGCTTTGTGGTTCGGCAACTTCACATCAAGATAAAGGGTCCAATCTTCTGTATAGAATAGGATGACCTTGGAGGCAACGTATTCCTGAAGAGTCCAGGCACGCGTGTTCCATACGCTTTTTCCGAGAGCGCCACGCAGAGATGCTGAACTAACACCACGGAGGAAAACAATTGTCATGGAAGAGCACTGATACCACTTGAACATAGCAACTAGGGCTTCTTGAAGTATGAAGTGATCTGATTTATTGATGCAACATGTATCGCTCCATGCCCACTTGAATCCAGCATCCCGAACGATCTTGCAGAACGTTTGTAGCTTGTCATGAGTTGGAGATTGATCCAGTTCAAACACCGATATATGTATCACCTGATGGAACAGTGGCTCGTTGTTTTCCCACCTGTGGGATAGCATCACGTATCGGAAGTACTGTCGTATTTCACGTTTGATGCGGACGTAGTCGATGCGTCTCGTCATTGATGATACAAGTTCATTGAATATTGGTATAGATTCAAATGCGGAAGCCTGCTCAGCTTTGTCGTGGAGGCAGCCGGTGGTCGTGTTGATGAGAACACGTGGAATATGACGGATTGTCCGTTGGACAATATCACGAATGGTTGCTCGCACGCTTGACGGGTCGATGTATTGGTCACCGTACTCTGTCGGATAATGTCACCAAACCAGCTTTTCGTGGAAACGAGAACACAGCTCACGCTGAACATCCGGATCAGGGCTCTTTGCTATCTTTGAGAGCATCATTTGGAACGCATCGACGGCGTTGTCGTAGTCTCCTGCCTTGTAAAGAGCCACGTGCTTCATTTCATAGCCCCATGGCGAAGATGGATCGAGTGTGATCAGCTGATGAAAACGCATCAACGAGACCCAGATTGCACCTTGTGGGGAATACTGATTTACCTGGTTTGCATCATCTAAAGCCTTTTGCCATGATCCAGTTTCCAAAAATGCCTTGTTTCGCTTTATAAGAACGGCTTTGGGGGAGGGGGAGTTGAGGGACAGTATGGTGGTATAGTGGGAGATAGCCGTATCGTATCGCTGTGCGCCCAGTGCCGTATCTCCAAGATGTTCCAATTTCTCGAAGAAATGCTGACTGAAGTCTAATAGATTACAGTACTCCTTAAGCGACGATACCTACATAGGATGCATGGCCACTCACCGAGGGTCCATTCCAGATGCTCACCATGCACGTTCGTACCCTCTCCCAATCCAGCGGTCATTTGACGGAAACACTGGACCGCATCTTCAATGCGACCTGCTGCATAAAAGGCCTCACACAGGCGCTGTGAAATCATGATGCCGGTAGCATCGAATTGCCACCCAGATATCTGGGAAAGCAGTCGACGACATTAATACACGGTAATCGTAGCCGTTGGGTTGTTTACCAGTGAAACCACCGTAAGTGGCCGGCCCCCATAGTGTTGTATCTGGGATCGTGCAAGCTCGAATGACTGTATTGCACCTTCGTAATCTCTGCGCTCCATGTGTCCGTTTCCAATGAGAAGGTACATGTATGCCTTGCGGAAGTGTCAGGATATTCACCACATGGTAGAATTGGAAATAGACCTGAACGAGATAACATATCGAGTTGAAGCGCACCGTAGCGATGAGGTCGTCCATGCGGGATATCGCATTGCGGTGCTCCCCAGTCATAAAAATGATGATAGCCTAAGGGAAGTGAGCGGTTTGAAGGCACACACGAGATGGTGAAAAGCCTGCCTTGATGAGAAGGAGAAAGGTACCATGAGATGGATGAAAGTGCTCGAACGCGATATCGCACGCCTGACAGGCCTTGTCCCTTTCCCCCTGGCCTACGTGGGCCATACTCTTTGCAATGTAGCCGATGACGGACGGCTGAAGTTTGATGGCCTTTAGGCATATAAGGTCAACGAGAATGTATGCAAAGGAGCGACAAAGACCATTTCGGCATCGACGAGGGCTGCCTCCCACTGTTTCAAGCGAGCACGGACGAGAGCTCGACTAGCGAATACATGATGAGTTGGATTCTGCGACGCAGCGATCGCTGCGGTCAGCGATGCCTGAGCTTCTTCGAGCTGATCATGCCTCCATGCATTGAGCACAGAGTTATCGATCTCGATGACTGGTTCCTGGAGGGTGGGATGTATGCGCGAGAGAGGGACTGCATCCTAAACGGAAAAAGAAGTCGCTCAGACTGCGTGCCAGCATCTAACGGGAGACGACACTGACGGTAATGCGAGAGAGATTTTGGATGGTGATTTTCGCGTCAGGTGCAGCGACTGCGAGAAAGCGGTCGTCGGGAGAGATCGCGAGTGCACGTATCTCCTGACCGTGTTGAACGAGACCAAGCTGGGCATGCGTCGACGCGTCCCAACACATGACTGCACGGTCTGCAGCGCATGCGATGAGTTCAGAATGCTGCGAGAGGGCAACGGACGCGATGTTGCTGGTGTCAGGGACTGGCCAGTGTGCGAGCGTGGCCCCTGTGGATGCATCAAGCTGTACGACTGCGCCATTGGACGCGACGCAGAGATGGCGGTCGTTGAGCCAGACGAGACCCCTGTTCCAATACGGGGTTACTTTTACTTTGACACGTGCGAGCAAGCGTCCGTCGTTGCTGCCCCATACTCGCACGGAGCTGTCCGACTGGTGGGCAGTTGCGATGCGATCGCCGTTGGGTGAGAACTTGGCAGCGATCACGAAGCCGCTGGGAACGCCGAGGGTTTGCACTTGTTTGTGATCGGGGACGGTGAAGATGGCCGTGCTGTCGGCGGATGCCACGGCGAGCCGAGCCGAGCCGGGCGCAAAGTCGACGGCACGGATGACGTGACGGTGGTTCCCGTGCTGAAGGATCCTCTCTTGTGTGGCCGCGTCCCACACGACTGCGCCGTCCCAGGCCGTCCCTGCCGCAATCCACCGGCCGTCCTGCGACACGGCGAGACACCACACGCCCGACGCTGCCATCGTTGCCACCCGCTGACCGTCTGCAACTCGCCACACCTGCACACCCTCCTTGCCGCCGCTCACGAGATGCTCACCGCTCGCCGAGAACGCCACGGCCTGTATATCGCTGCTACCCTGGATTTCGATGGGCACTTGTCCGATCATCAGTGTCGACGCAGCTTCAATATGCTGCTGGCACCCACAGGTCATCGTCGACGATGTAGCGGTTCCGAACAAGGGTGGGAGTCGGCGGAGCAACTGTGGCCCTTCGCATTATGTATACGCTGCCTCGATATATGAATCAGCATCACCTCGTGTTTTCCGCACTTCACCAAACAGGAGGAAAATCGTCACCCATACATCAAGACTAGCTATGGCATCCTCTGCCCAGATGACTTTTGAACGTGTTCACCGTCGTGTACAGCAGTGTCCTTTTCTTCCTCAACAGGGTCTTCTACTCGTTCATCCTTGACGTCTGAGGTCCGAATGTGATCCCCCTGAAGGCGAGTTCTCACGACGGCACGGCTCGAGCGACCAGTGAGATGTGAACAACGGCAGGCTCCACATTTTGAATTAGAGCGAGGCTGTATTACCCTCACCCCATTGACATCCACACAACCACACCGCGCAGCACTGCCAACTCGTCTAACCAGACAGGATACGTTGCGTGACAGTGATATACAGTAATTTCTCCCGCGGTATGACAAGAGAAAGGTAGAGTGTTCCGGAAACGTAGAGACATCACGATCATCAGCAGCAGCTTGATCTGATCGGTTTATGCACCGCTATGATCCGCGTGACCACAACAAAACCACGAAGGCACCGAGACCGAGCAGGATAAAGACATATTTAAATTGTACGTTGTTCGCCTCCCATGTCCTCGCTACAGAACCAACTTGAGCGTCAGCTTCCAACTGCACAAACTGCAACTCTCACCTCAACGTTGTGTTGCACACCCGAGGACTCGGGTTTTGTTTCGTCCGGAACATTGACAAGACTGACTCCTGCGTGCGGTGTGGTCCCGGCTGGTTGGCTCGGCGTAGCGGGTTTGGGGGGCTTTTTCTTCTTTTCGTTCTATGAAGAACAGTAAACTGTCATGTTCATAGACGCACTGACAATGAACAAACAGTTGGCTCATCGCGAACTATTGCAACCGTCCGCTGAGCTGGACAGTCAAACATCCGTACCACAGAAATCAGACAAAGGCCGCACTCACTCTTTGATGCCGAGTGAATGCTATCGTGCTTGAAGGTCGTGCTTTTGGTTGTGGTGTATCACCCGGAAGGGACCCTTCTGTGGGCCTTTGACGAGGCGTTTGATTATTGCCCCCTTTGAGCATTGTTTTCAACCACCCTCCGACGCTTCGACGTTGATTGCCCTGGGAAGATGACCCGGCCCCGTCAGGATTCGGCTTTGCGTCAGACTTCTCGACGAAGTTCAATGGCGGACTGGGACGCAGAGTTGGTTCAACCTGGGATGAATCCTGCGGTAGCACACTCGACTCAAGAGGAGTGTCATCCGATATTGGTGACGGGGGCTGCATCGTATTGTTAGCGCGAGACAGAGCGAAGACCCTCTCGCTACATACCTCTTCGTAATCGAATAGCGGGGCAGATGCGCTTGGTGGCAACTCGGCCTGTTATCACCGTCAGCGCAATATCTCCGGGAGGAACAGTACTGATTCTTACCTCGAGAAGAGCACCGTCATCATCTGGTCTCCTGGTCTCCTGGTCTGGAGCATTAGATTGTGGCCCATCAGCCTGCTCGTCAAGAGCCTGTACATAAATCGCAATCAATGCGCTCTTTCGGCTACAAAACGGACATACTAGCTTACCTTGGGAGAGTTCTGCTTTTCGTCTTGGCTCGGGGACTGCTTTTCGTGTTGAGGGTCAGTCTGATCTCGAGGCCGTTCTGATCCCATATTTTGGGTCTAAAGACAACAACAAGTATGTTCATAAAACTGTCGAGGATTGAAAGCAATGACCGCTTACATTCTGGGTTCAAGTCGAACAACGCGAACGAGAACAAACCTTGATGAGTGAATGTTATCCTCGACTTCGGGAATGCGGTGCTTACACGGATAGAGAGGTAGGACTTGGGAAGGATGTCGTTCAGATCCCAGATGTTAATTTTCCCCGAGTATCCACCAGCTGCGAGATGACTACCGTCGGGTGACAAGGCAATAGGCAGTGTCTCGTGAGTGTCCTCGACAATGCCGAGTTGCGTATGAGTTGATGTGTCCCAAAATGAGACAAAACGACCAGTGGAGGAAACAATGAATTTGTTGTTGGCAGAGAGAACGATAGACTTCTCAGTGCTGTCGGTCTCGTGAATTTGCCAATCAGCAAGCTGGGATCCAGTGGATGAATTGAAAGACTTGATTCTATTATGTCTTGATATGGCGAAGAGCCGTTGACCGTCCATGGACCAGACAATAGGATTCGTTGGATAGCTGCCAGACATTGGGTTCTCGATGGATATGAGCCGGTCCCCATTGTGACTGTCAAAGACTTTGATGGACGAGTCTCGTCGGCAGGCAGTAGCGACATGTCGGCCGTCTTGGGAGAACCTGATTCCGCTGACATAGCCGCCATGTTCAAGTGGGCCAACCAATCTTTCCCCAGTCGTGATGCTCCAGATGCTCGCAGTGCCCCCGTGAACTCCGGTAGCAAACCTGGTTGAGTCAGGCGCAACGTCGACCCTACGCACATGCTCTGTGTCTTCCACCTCGACGACCTTTTCCCGGATCTCTGCGTCCCACACGCTTGCTCCCTGAGTAGTCCCACACACAACCCATTTATGATCCATTGACACAGAAATCGCATTCAGGTTCATTCCTGTCTGCTTTCGTACCACTTGACCGTCTGCAATTCGCCATCGTCGAATACCATAACTTGTCCCGTCGAAAAAATGCATCCCGTCGGGGTGGAATGCGACTGTCCATGTCGTCTCAGAGCCGCTTTCAAGGACTACTTTTGCACTACGGTCTGGCTGAATCGTCAGCATTGCTCGATCAGTTTCGGGACGACCACGCACCGGACTGTGTTGGCGACATCTTCACCAGTGGTGTACCGGCGTTTATGATTAATGAACAGGATGTTTTGCCAGGTCGTTGGGCGACCAAGTGATGAGCGAACAGTCGCAACACCCATCAACCTCATTCAAGGCATCATTCCCGAATAGCAAGTTTCTGCCTTGGGTACCGTGACTCTCAGGCAGATCCAAAAAAGAGGTGCTATTAGAATTCGTACAACCATCGGCCTGGGTGAATATCTGACACAAGCAGGACTCCCAAGTTTTGAAATTACGAATATTGACTCTAAGAGAATCGGAATCGGGAATTCAAGCAAACTGAAGAAAAGAGAGGCATCATCGAACTGTGAGTGGTGATTTTCCCAACCTCTGGGCCATCAGTCGCAAGATAGCTACCATCTAGGGAGATTGCAATTGATCGTGCTCCCTCCAATGTCGATGTGGAGTGACGGTTCCCGCTTACTATCCATTGACATCTGCGATTCCTCGACACCGTAAAGTAGACTCTCCTAGACATTTTCATCGGTTCCCCCACCTCGTGTCCTATTTCTGTGTCCCATCGCCAAACTGTCCCATCTGTCCAGCCGCTCAACAAATGTATTCCATCAGGGTGGAATGCAGCCAAGAATACTTGGTCCCCGCCACCAGTATCGATAACCCTCGTACGCTAGTCAGTACTGCTGGTTAACCGCTAATTCAAGCACTAGTACACACCAGTCTTCGTTAATGACATCCACAACCAGAGGTACGTTTTGTAGGTGTTCCAGGCTTCCAACCCGCGGTACAGTGTTTGGCCACCCGACGGCGAACACGTGTTCTTCACGTGGGTGACTTTATGGAATCAGCGCTGAGAGCGTTGATCACTTTGGGCTCTACTGCGCCTGTGCTATTTTGCAGCTTGGACCACGCTCCTTTCTGCCACACCAAATGCTTCTCGTGATACTGCACACAGAAGCGGCTCCCTCTGGCCTTGGCTTGTCGTGGGCCCATCCAGATTTCGCATTGGCCTTATGAGTGCCTTGCAAGTACTAGCCGCCTCGCCGCCTCGGGGTTTACCAGATCTCTGCACCGGACACAGTTTCGCTATGAAGTCGTCACTGCCACTCTTGCGGTGCAGCTGCAGGATGGGTTGAAATGTCTGACAAGGTCGAAGGGATCGGAGCATGAGAATGTCGGGATGGAAATTGCCCAGGGACCGCATTCAAGGTACCTCAGCTTTTTCCACGAGCTACTTGCGAGACCTGGGTGGAGTGAACTGCCATCGCTTTGTGAAAGGGGACTAAGAACAGAATAAGAATCTACACCAGTGTGATCTCCATCCATGGGAATCAAGGGCAAAGTCGAGTGGAGAGAGCACAGCGGTGGTTTTCCTTTGTTGACGTATCACGGCAGCCGGCTAAAGTTAGCGTCCGAGTGTATGTGATCGTTATGGTGGACCAACAACGTTGTACAAAACCCTCGCCCCTCGAGGCGCCGGGCGTCTAAACATACCTCCCAACGTTTCTTCTGCACTCTTCCCTCAGTTTTTTCGTCAGACCCACAATGTCTCACCACGACGTACGTTCCCAGCCACTCAGCCACTCGACGCGTTCTTACGTAGTACTACCATCTAGGAGGCAGTAGAAGTCGACGTCGACCAGCGAGCGCTGGTGAATATCCTTGCTCGTTACCCCGGACAGTTTGACGGTACAACGTTTCCCGAATTTTAACGATGGCCGCGCTAACTCCCCATGCAAGTGTTACGAGAACTAATCCAAAATGCTGATGATGCCGAAGCGCCAACCGTTGAGGTGCACTTCAGGACGGACGTGGCGGGGGGGACTCAGTCTACTCGTGAGGTCGAAGACATCACCAAGCTTAACGTGAGTAGTTCTTTTGTTTTATCGCGACATCGGTTCGACCCTCGTTTCTTTCTAGGTATGCAAGTGGATCATCAAGAATGAGGGCAGTTTCAAAGAAGTGGACTGGGAGAGGCTTGGAAGAATAGGTATCTTCATTTACTTAGGTTGCAGCCCGGTTCATGGTCTGATG
Source organism: Tylopilus balloui (assembly GCA_038089995.1). Classification (NCBI taxonomy): domain Eukaryota; kingdom Fungi; phylum Basidiomycota; class Agaricomycetes; order Boletales; family Boletaceae; genus Tylopilus; species Tylopilus balloui. The sequence continues at coordinate 11,906 of JBBPLW010000331.1, forward strand.
CGGTTTAGCGGCTGGGAATAACGACTCCACGAAAGTTGGCGCGTTTGGGGTTGGTGAGTATCGTTACGTTCTCGGTGGTTCAGGAAGGTTGATTCTCGGTCCCGTAGGGTTTTATAGTGTTCTAAGCAAGTCGGATCAGCCACTTGTCAAGTCTAATGGTAAACATGTTTCCTCGATCGTGATTCAAGATCCTACGATATTCATTCATGCCATCCGTCCAGGCAAATCACTGCAATTCTCCAAGGGGGAAGATGGGAAAGTTAGTCTTCGGATTTTGGGTTGAAATATACTAACCTATAAAGATCAGCTCTGCAAACGATTTGCTGATTGTTCACTGGATACATGGACCTCGGTCGAGCTCGAGCTGAAGGTTCCAGAGCAATTGCCCCCGCTCGACGATCTCACAAGATTCTTGGTCTCTTCTGTGGCTTTGCTAGCGAGCATCCATACCATCTCCGTTCATCTCGACAGCCAGAGACTTCTGCACATACAAAAAGAATCTTGCGATATTCCAGCTAACATACCCATCCCGCCACATCTGAAACACACAACCCCGTCGGAGACCCTGACTGTAGGAACGATACAGCGTACTGGTCAGTCAACGCTAGTTAGTTTTTTGGCATCCTCTCACCTTTATCTAGTTCAGCGGATCACGATAGACACCACGGAATGGGCGTTTCCTTCGCGTCTGACATCACCGCCTTCCCCTGTCGATGCTTCCGAAATCTTGCCTGAACGCTCTGGTCGTTCTATAGAGGATCATTCGATGTCTGCCTCAGGTGTTGAGGCTATCCTGAAGGAGAACGTCATCATACATGACTTATATACAGCACTGACCCACGTCAATCCTCACCCAGAGTCGGAGATAAAGAAGGGTGTGGAAGCGTTCTTGAAATCACCTCCTCCCTCGTTTAAATGCAAGGGCGTCTATGTGAGCACTCTTCATTCTAACAATTCGGTGATGTTGAGCACTCTCGTTCTAGTTTAATTCTGAACAATATGCTTCCTTCGCTCACATCAACAACTCTCATTCATCCAAAGCACACCTTTTCTCCGGTGCACAGGGCATTTTCCCTGGGGACAACAGGTAAATACCTCCAGAGTATTCTTTGGCATATGTTGATATCTCGCTCTCTGAACCGAATAGTGGTCGTCTCTTCATAGTAAGTCGTTCTCCCGAGCATGACTGTCAGCATGAATATACGATCCATATCAGGGTCAGAGCACCAACCAAACGACGGGCATCGGACTACACATTTCTGCGCACTTCTTGCCCACCGTGGAACGTGGCTCTATTGATTTAGCGTAAGCAGTTTACGTAAAGATGCATCATGATACTGATTGGTTGCTGGCCAGGAATGGGCAGATTGCAGGTATGTGTATAAGCAGTCGATACATTCAGACTCTCTAATTAGGATTTGTCGGCAGCTTGGAATAAGGAAGTCCTTTGGGTTAGCGGTTTTCTGGCTCGGATAATCTATGAGGAAGAAATGCGCATCGCAGAATCCAAGCATGACCGCGCCACACAACTCGGTTTGCGTACGATGGAGCGTTTCGCGTTTCGTTCAACTGCACCAGATAGTGGAGTTTCAGAGATTCTACAAGACGCTTTCTTCTCTTGTTGCCATGGGCTTAAGTCACCGCTTCCGGTCGTGTCCGACGCTGGGATATCATTGGCGTCAGACTTGCAGTTCCGCCGATGCAACAAAGACCTCTCCTTCCTCAAGAGATATCGGGTACTCCATGAGGACGTCGAGTCACGCCAACACTCCGAGATCATCGGGCGATACGACATTCCCCCGTTCAAGTACGCGGATATCGTACGCGAGTTTGCAGCTGGGGTCACGCACGATACGATGAAGTCGTTCTTCGCTTGGTGGCAAGATGCGAAGAAGAATGCACTTTCGCCTAAAGCCAAAGATGCGGCCGAAGCATTCTGCAAAAAATTTGCCTCCCAGACTGTTCTACGGCCCAGCAACGGAGTTGACTTTCCGCTCAAGAATATCAAATACTTTACATTCTTCCCACTGCCTGATAACCTCTCCCCCCCGGAAAACTTCTATGTTGATGTCACATCGGGTGTGCCTACCAGAGATGCCGTCGAGTGTTTTGGTTGGTCTCAGCTCTCGCTGCTCAGTTGGCTCAAACATGCTTCTGCTCAAGCACAACGGCTCACCCAAAACGGGGACGCGAACGTAGGCCGCCGTATCTCGCGTCTCCTTGTTCAATTCGCACTCGCGGAAGAACTGACCGGAATGCAGTGGGATAAAGCCGCTGAGCTCATAAAGGATATCAAATGTATACCCACCAATATGGGACTGAGGTCGCCAGCCGAGTCGTACTTTGAAGAGGCAGACATTTGCCGTAACCTTCCGGTTGTGAAAGAGACCGATTTCCTGGATATTCCAACGACCTCTGTCGCAGAGGCTGGAGGTTTTCGGTATAGGGCAGCAACCCAAGACCATGTACGGAAGGTGCTCACTGGTCTCCACGTGCGTCCCGCGATGGATTGGATGGATCTGGTTGAAAGGTATGTCAAATTAGTATAGAGTCTTGTTGCTCCGTCGTGATGGATTCTGCAGGTTGGAATCGTCTGCCTCGGAAGAATCGAATGATCGCTTTCTGCAACTTCTGGCCGGTCGCAGGGAGCTCATAATACAGCATCCCGGTGACTTGAGGACGAGGAAAATGTTTTATTCACAGAATCATGGTCGGCTGCCCGCGACGGAATTGCATTTGCCCAATGAAGATATACACAAACTCGGACTCCCGATTCTTGCGTTGCCACATAATAGCTTTACCTCTCTAGTTCTCTCTTCTCCTGACCCGTCCATCTCGTCTGGAATGGTACAGTTCGTCGAATCTTTAGGTATCAAGGGATGTCCGACGCTTGAGAGGATAATTGACCGAGCGGCTTCGGACGATCCGGAGGTTCAGCGGACTGCGCTTCGATATCTCTTGACGCATCTCGACACGCGCTACGATACTTACAAGCCAGGTAACTTTGCTCACGTTGCCTTTATCCCAACGAAAGACGGGTCACGTGCCCGTTTGAACGAGGTAACACAAGGTGTGGCCGCGGAGGCGTGAAATCATTGACGTATTCCTGTAGGTGTTCGTATCACCCGTTTGGGAGAAGCTGGGCTTCAAACGACCTTCGGAGGCACTGCGAGATCGCGACCTCTTGAGATTAGGTGTCAAGGAAGACCCGTCTATTGACACGATTATCGAATATTTTAAGAATCCCAGACAGACGCTACCAGACGTGAACACCGCAGCCATCTGGTTTGAGTATTTGCTGTGCGCGAGTACGTCCATATGTCGTGTCACGTGCTTGCATATCATTCTGACGGTAATCGCAAAGAACTTCCTGTTCAAGAGCTGCCTGAAAAATTGTCGGCAATTTCCTTCGTACCTGTGGAGAGTTCAGGATCCACACCAACGATCGAGTACTTCCCCCCGAAAGAATGTTTCATCATGTCCTCCGATACTAAGGACCACCATCGTAAAATCTTTCCATTCGTCGATTTGGGTCAGAAAGGGAATTGTTTCCTGGAATTTTGCTGTGCCAAAAAGTCACCCGACGCATCAGATATTGTCCGCAAGATAGTGCAGGGCCCTCAGAAGTACCTGACAGATCTAGGGAACACCGATCTGTGAGTCGATTGTCGGCGGGATGTTAGATAACTTAGGTTTCTTTAGGTACCTCGAGGATTTGCGTACGATCGCCTTAGGGTTCGATTCGCTATCCCTTGAAGACAAGAAATCCATGCAGGGCGCTCCGATGTTTCTTGCTTTCCGTAAACACGTGAACGTTGGCGAGCTTTTACCAGCACGCCGAGTAGTGATAAGTGACTGGGAAAGTCATGACTTCGGCGCTAGTGTTTACTCGGCCCCAGAGGAAGACGTCATCGAAAGTGAGCTTACCAGTACCGGTGCTTGCCATCAGTTAGCTCATCGTTATCGTAGAATTGTACCACAACACGGGTTCTCGATTTCTCGGGACGGATGTGTCGTATGATATTGAAGTCGAAGCCCTTCGCCCCAACGACAAATATACCCCATCTATCAACCGTGAGCAAATCATCCAGCGCATCGACTGTTTTATGCGCAAGCGGGACAAAAGTGAGAAGACTGAGAATATCACTCGTTTCCAACGCTGGAAGGTCAAATTTCAAATGAGGGGATGCAAGTCTGTCACGATGAAGAAGACATTTGCGCCTCTGGACGGAGTCTTGGCTCAGGAAACGGACATGGGAAAGATAGAGACTAAGCCGATCAAAGTAAAGGCAGGTTTTGGGCCGGATGAGTCAACGCTGTGGGTCGTCAAGGACCCTAATGCGTCGGAGGTCCCGCTCGATGAGTAAGTCTTTTTTTTCCTATTGTCGTTACCTGCTAACCTCCACTAAGCATCGCCATGGCGCTTTGCCATGTCTTGCTCAAAACCTTTGGACACAATGACATCTTACTCCTGACATCGTTTATCGCGATGGACGAGGAGAAATTTGATCACTTGTATGGCACTGAGAAGAGACCCGAATCGTCGAGTGCTCCTGTTCCAAAAGGTAACATTTGATGATGTCCTGTTCCAATCTGATAGTAATCTCTTCCTCGATAGAGAGGCCCGGGAAAAAAAAGGTCATCGAATTCCCGCTTTCTCCACATCTCGCGAAGATCGTCGGACTGGTTGGAATACGTCCGACGGGTTGGAAATCTTTTGGACAACAAGTTATAGTTCCGGAAGAGGGTAAGAGTAATTATACTCTTTGGATGCGTTATTGATGTTACTGCCGGTAGACCTGCGAAAGGCGATTGAATCATCCCGTATCTCAAACTCTGATAGTCAAACTTACGATTTCTGTGCACCCTGTCGACAACACAGTGCTAATGTCGGAAAGGGAAATAGCCATTGTAAAGAGGCCTACAAGATAAAGCTCAAGGGAGAAGGTGGGTCCTTGAATCATTTTGGCTTTGATTCAAAGTCTTAAAACGAGAACCCTAGCGGATCTACAAGATGGAAATATTAGGTTCTTCTTGGCACGTGAGTTTCATCGACTATGATCCTTTCGACCATTCAAACCAAGTCGAGTAGAGAGTGTACGGTGTCGAAACCCACCACAGCCCGCCCTCCAGGAATTTTCAAAGCTCATCTCGAACCTGGCCGATGTGTTTGGTTTAGAGGCCTCAAGGGCCTGCTACATTGTCTGGAAAGACACCGACGAAGATCTTATGGCCTTCAATCGAGATCAGAGGTTCATTTTTTTCAATCTGGCGCATTACTACAAATTCTGTGAGTAAATTTCCCTGCTACGCTGAGCGATAGGCTGATTGTAGCGCCAAGTCTTTGAGAAGAATGTCGAAGAGAAGAAAGTGGTCACCGAATGGTACGTTAGGTAAACTTTCACGTCCAACATATTCACCTGGATAAAATAGGTTTCTCATCATGGCCCACGAGATCGCGCACAACAGGACATTGGACCATGACGAGTATCATGGCTCACTTTCGTCCAGGCTCGCTGTCGCTTATCTTCCCGCCCTGCATAAGCACCCAGACTTCAAATGTTTTGCTGGAGACACACAATTATCACAGAGCGCTTAGTATTCCCCCCAAGTAGTTAGAGACAACCCTGATACCTATGAGATCTATGCTTAATGTAACGAGCACGCGGAACTGTTTCATCGTTTATCCAGGTCGGAGTGATGATTGAGTAGCGAAAACTGTGTGCAGGATTCGCGGGGAGTCTCTGAAATTTCCACATACTCGATGCATGGGATAGTAGTTGAACCAGGATCGCCTTAGCGAACTAACAAAAGTTGTAGGCGGGCTCGAGATACCTCGTTCAAGTACGGGACTTGCAAGAGGTATGTATTGCGCACGAAACGTCTGAAGTAGGAAAAGATGCGCGTACCCCGGGATCGACCGACTCCGGTCGTTGGCAGCTCAAAGCAGCAGCGGTGAAACAAGTTGTCCCCTGGGCTAGCGCAGATGTCGACGACTGACGACTGCGAACGAGCAACTGCAATCCTAAAGACACCAGTTGCGAAGTGATATCGCAGCCTATCAACTCGCTTTCTTGCTCAACCTGGCAAACGGCGACAAGGAGCGACAAGGAGCGACAGGGAATGGGAGTGCAGAGTGTGGTCATCCCTTTTGTATGCAGGTGGGCGTACCTGTGCTCGCTCACGACCTGGTAGATCAGCTGAAACGCCGACGAACTGGCTGACAGAGCGAATGGATTTAGTACCTGCATCTTGGAGTGTCCAACTGATTACTTACCGACCCATCACCTTGAACTCGCGCGCGGCGAACGTTCCTGGATATTCGACCGATATGTAGTTGCGGGTGATGGTTTCACCCCGCCAGGTCCAGTGACTGAGGTAGACGCTCCCTTGACCGTCCGGAAGGGGATCGTGGATCCAATATGGATAGGACTCTTTGTCGACCGAAGTGGTGCGGTCGTGCGAGGGTTGACTGAGGGCGTGCTCGAGGGAGCGGGGTCTTTACAGCGGTTTGCAAAGGTATGCGGAAAACGCGATTCGAAAGTCGCGCCTCGGCTAATGCCCAAGGTGGGACCCCGAACTCACCACACCTGTGTGACCAGTGTGACTGTAACCATTCTTGCTACAACAGAGCCAAATAGACTCTTTCTTCATTTGCAAATGGCCCTGTCGTCACCAGCATGAGACTCAGAAACCCTTTATATGTTCACTGTCACCCTCTACAGTGAGGTGCAAAACCATTGCAATATCTAACTCCAAACCAGGGTATGAAGTGCCCTGCAATCAATTGTGGGAATTTCACTTTGCTTTGGTGGGAACAAATAAAGTACAAACCCTTAGCTACAACCTTGTCCCTGGGGTCATGTGATTTTGCTTACATACTGCAAAGATACATCCATTTCAAAACACCAATACCATTGCAACAGTTTTGCATCTTTTGCTTTCCAGGATATATTAGTACTTGGTATAGCCTCCCTTTGCCTTGATAACTGCTTTAATCCTTCTAGGCATGCTCTCTATCAACTTCTGACACTCTTCAACTGCTATCCCCTCCCAATCAACCTGAACTCTCTCCCACAATTCATGAATCCCCTTAGGAGAGGATTCATGATCTGCTAGTCTTCTTTTGAGATAA
>JBBPLW010000332.1:0-18960 GCA_038089995.1 Tylopilus balloui
CTTCCATTTTGATAGAGCGCTCGCTCTCGCTTGCAGGTTTCCTCTGGTGATTGTCCGCTCCTATGCCACTCATGACGCGGCTCTTCTCGCTGGCGGCACACAGCTTCGGGGGTGTTGACAAGATGCGGTTGCATTGTGATGTCGGCTATTCCGTGTGCAGTGCTGATCCTGCTCTGGCGCATAGATGGTATTGCGGTGGTTATCCGGGCTTCAAGGTCTGACGTTGTTTCATTTAACAGGACTAGCATGACATGAAAACTGATGCTCTCCGGCGCCCGCCAGCACTTCACTGAATAGCAATCTCCATCCCTGGCTGCAGGCTCCCTGCGTATCAAATGGAAGGCACTGCTTCGTCCCCTGTCCCTGCGATGTCTCCAGCGCCACCTCTGCGCGTACCTCTCTTTGTCAAAGTCCGTCGCCCTTGACATTTTAAAAATGAACTTATCGCCATATATACAGGTAACGGGTAGTGTATGTGGTAGCAATACATTGTTGATCGGCCCAAGAGATTGCAAAATGTAATCCATTTGAATCATGAGGTTACTCCACGAGGCACGTTCACCGTCGTTTGACCTTTGCCAATGGTAGCCACGGTGCCATTTTGAACGGCTTCAGACGCAGAGATGAACTCGAACCTCTTGAATGTTTCAACGTCAACTCTAATCTGTTGACTAGACTTCAAGCTCTGGGCCACAGGACTAGCGGCACTTCAAATTTTAATTTTTGACCAGAAGCTCTGTTGGCACTCGTACTTACGTTAATCACGCGATCATCCGGAATATCACTCAGTCTATGGCTTCTAAACCTTGCCCGTAATGCTCAAAGGCACCTTTGTGTAAGTCATGAGCCGTATTACAGGCCCGGATCTCCCGAACCTATTTTTACCCCGTTTATCAACGTATTCGGCGCGCGCCCTTCCCGCAGGTCCCCGTTAAGCGACACCCAGACTCGGCCTGCTTGCATCAGACGTGGGTACAGAGTAACAAGGATACCCTGAGCCGGAAGCAGAACAAGCCATAAGTCTACTCGTTTAACGACATCTGTAAGTCGATTTCTTCATCCCACGATAAATCAGTAATCATCCTCGGGGAAAACAGGTTATGCTGATCGGGTGCCTGGGCCTTCCCTACAGAACCACTCTTGATTTCCATGATGATCATTGCATACCAATCAGGTACGACGTCCACAGAGATATTCGCGTTTGGCCATCACATGCGCCCATTTAACGTTGCAACGTGTTCTTTGATTACCACAGTTTTCGCCATCGTCGAGGGCGGTGATTTGCTGTGACAACGTGACTGAATGGCGTGAGTTCTGTATTACCCGTGACGTGGCACTATACTGCCTTTCCCCATCAACATTCTTGCATCGCACCCCGCTGCAACTCCCGGGAAAAGTATATTATTACATTGTCGATATGATTGCCATGGGACGCCTTGGAGTTTAGATCACCCCTCTTGTTCCTCTACTCAAACAATCACACGTCACTTGCTCTCTCGTGCACGGCGCAATGTCCGCCAATCTGCAATCTGCTTTGCAGCTCATCCAGTTAAATGACTATGCGTCGGGTATGTGTGCTCATATCTTCTGTCGATGATTAATCTTATAGAGCACCACAGTTGCAATAGTTGCTGCTGTTACATATGATTATTGTAAGTGGTAAAGTGGTACACACTAAGCTTCTCAAATTGAAGGCATCATTGTAATTTTATAACTGTAGTCCTTACCCTCTCAAAGGAGGTATGCCATCCATTTTGTATGTGTGTCTTATCAGCTAACCTACAATCCTTCTAGATAGACTACATTTGGGTAAGTAAGCAATGAGAGCTGGCTTCCTGACTGACTGTACCATAGCACAGACATTGGACCTGGGTATCTACCCTGTTTCTTTTGGTTTGTGTCAAGCCTTGAATGGCACTTTATTATATGGTTTAAATTGACAACTTTATAGGTTCGCTACATTGGTCTTTGCTGGGCTATGTGAGTCTGTGGTTCCTGCAATTCATATCAAGATGCATAGTTAATAATGAGTCTATGCTCAAGTCTCAATGGTCTAGGTATGCTCTGAGTTGAACACAGGTGTTAATCAAGCTAATCAGGCATGCATATAGTTGGAAGTACCTTTGTTCCTGGCCCTCCATTGGTTAGTTGATCTGCTTTGCCCCTTGTCTGTCACTAATGGTTATCTTTTAATAGTTGTGGGTATTCTAACTTTTGTTTCCAACCATATTAAAAAACCAGTTCCTTAGATGTAAGTCCATTAATTCACTGCCTTTTACATTGTCAGGTTGAGAAGTTACATATGAATATTCCAAAGGTACTGTACTCTACCTGGTGATTTACTGGGGATTTCCAATTTTCCTTGCTGCTGCTGATTGTGAGTACTATATACCCTTTTGGCTTAACTGACTATATTTTCAATCAGTGGTGATGATTCTGCGTGTATATGCAATGTGGAACCAACACAAATGGATTCTTTTTGCTCTCCTGTCCATTTATGTGCCACAGGTTATTATCTCTTTTGTTTTGGCAGGCATCTATTACAATCCCAATACATTCTTCTCAGGTATGTCCTAAACTAAACTGCATATGTCTCCACAAACTCATCCAGCTATTCTTCACTTCCCACTCCAATTTTTTAGTCACAACTGTGCAAGTTCTTGATTCCTCTTTTTGCAATGGTGTGGTTACCATTCCACCTGCACTACAGCTTGGTGTTTCAATTCCTCGATTTGTTCTTGGTGTTATACTCTTAATCCTTGCCATCATCCCAACCTTGAAGCAGTCCATTGAAATGTATAAGGCAATCAAAGTGTGGCAATCAAACAGAAGCATACAAAAGCTCACGAGACAAGGCATTCTTTATTTCCTCGTGTATGTTGCCAACTTGCACACGTCCACACGAACGCTAACTATACTGCCAAACTATTAGGAACGTGGCTTACAACCTCCATGACGTCATTTTAAATGGATCCACGATAAACACTACTTCAGCCATCTTTCTCAGCTTGTTTTCCTATGTCGCCATATGCACCATAATGCCTCGGTTCATCATCAGCGTACGAGAGTTGTTTGATCGTGGAGTTTATCAGGATTGGGAGGACGTTGACACTGGGTTCGGCTTATTGTCGCGATCGACTCACGAAAAAACGACCACATCTGTGATTGCACTCACGAACCTCACGCCGGGTAGGAGATGAGGATTTGGGGACGAAACGGGGGGGAAGAAAGGGAGCGGTCGAAGGGCGGCAGCTGATAGCGGTGCTTGGAACGGTGATCGGATACCTAGTTTACGTGTGCGCATCTTGTGTTTGGAATCATGTATGTCATAAGTGCGCTGTTTCGAGGCGACGAAGAGGATTGGAATCACCATCGGCACTATGGCGCATCGAAAGTGCGCCAGGCATGAAATGGGTACGATTCGTGACGTTGCATGATCTGTGGCGACAAGCAATGCAGTGAAACCTTTTCATATCTGTATAGCGCGAGCCAGGATCGTCTAGTGGACGTACGAAGCATTGACGGCGCGCCCCCAATCCACTGTTGAGCTGAGTGAACAAGCACTAAGAACCAAGTCGAAACCGAAAGGGGCACCGAATGGTAGTTCATCATCGTCTTATCATCATCTGCGCGGGTTCCACCTGTCTAGAGGCCGCTCTGTCGCGCATCGCTCCAAGGAAGCACGTTGGAGGTCCTGGAGAACGCGGGGTTTGAAAATTTGGCAAATACTCTCTCTCCTTGCAGATGCAAGCTGCTGCCTCATCGTAAGTACCGTCACGACGAGCTCTGAGCGAGGATCCTAGACTGAGCCCACCAATTTTTTCACGCAGGATCTCGGTCGTCCACGGGTTGATATATTATACCTGACGATTCATCCAACGCATAGACTGCTATTTTCACGAAACCGTTCTCCCTTGCTCGCGGCAGCATGTCTGGACCACCGCGTGCGTCAAAGTCATGGTCTACATCATCCCCTTCTCCAGATCCCTCCACTTGCACCCCACCAGAAGAGGGGAAGCCGCGGGAATACAGGGACTGCATTTCGTGCAGAGTCGTCGGGACCGGTGCTCTCGGGTTGACGGGTTTGTACGCGTTACACATGGCACGTCCAAAAGCGCCAGGAAGCGTTTTTGGAAAGATGATGATGGCTGGAATCGGGGTTGGTGAGTTGACCTGTCTTCTTATTGCATCTTTCCCGTGGCAATCCCAGACGTTTGGCACCTATATACTGATAGATATACCTCTTCTCACAGGGTTTCTGGCTGGCAGTGTGGTAAGATGGAACATGACCCCCACAGAAATGGTGGGCACGTTTACCGACCAGTTCCGTGCTCCGCGGCAACCTGAGTCATAATTCAGTCCGCATACCCCGCGTAGTTTCTTACATATTCTGCAACTGCAATAATATCAATTCTGCAGAGTATCATCGGGTTTGTTCATCCCCCGCACCTGTCTTCTAACCGGTGGACTCGCGATCTGTCTTTCTCCCTTCACGCAGTCGTACCATCCGTCCTACTCAGACCGTCATAAAGTGCCATATATGGCGGGATCATCAACCACTGGCCTGTCAGCACCACTTGTGCGAGACGACTCTATCTGCTCGCAGAACCCCTCCATCATTTCGAGATGGTGACTGACCCAACAGCGCAAGAGGTGTTGGACGTGGCAACAAGAACTTACGATACTCCACGATCCTCTTGATCTTCAAGCTTCAAGCATTGATTTATTTTCCAATTGCGACTCTCCATGATGTGTCCTTCCAACCTTGCGCTCAGTGAGGAGAAACAACGTTTGCTGGGTTATATTGACCTCGGCGATGCCACCGTTGGGGGCGGATTGCGAGCACGCGCTTGAGCACAATTTTTCCTTCTTCCATTCATCGTATCCTCAAAGCGTTCATCATCCCGCGGATAACGCTGCCTCTAGCTTTTCTCCGATTGATTGGGATGCGACGTCCTGAAGGAGAAACGTCGATCGGGTTGTTGACGGACAGTACCTCTTTCGTAGCGACAATCTATGCGAACAAATGAAGGAGATATCTTAGTCACGTTAGTACCATGTCAATTGGTCGAGTATGACAAGGTTGCGCAGAGGTCACGTGTACAAGCTCGTGAGGAAGCCAAACGAGGGACACACAGCACGGAACCAAAGCCACTTGCAGTGGACCGTCGGTCCCTTCTTTCTCTCTTTTCTACCTACGTTCACCACCACCCCCAAGTTCGCATCCAACAGATTTGCTAGAGCATACCGACATTTATACGACCAAAGTCAAACGCCACCAATTATTACTCTAGCGACCCCGGTGGCACACATATTGACGTCGCTAAAGCCCATTCGTTTGATGATACTCCATGATGATCCGTTCCAGCTCGGAGACCACGTCCAACTCGCCCACCCCAATTAGCCCATTCTCAACCTATTCTCGCCTCAGCGAGGCCACCTCCGACGGTCAGCTCTATTCCATCTCGATTGTCTCTCTGACGTGACTGACTCGTTCGCCACAATGAACACACGTTCCCCCGCGTTCCCGCTGTTCACATCCGCGGCATCATACGCATCGATCATGCACTTATCGCCGCGCCCAATATATAGAAGCACCCGATCTCGGCGCTTTCAACACCGTCTTCCGCGAGCTCCAGCAGCTCCAGATCGGTCCACCGCGTATCCTCCACGCGACCTTTCCATCGCTCGCGCTCCACGCGGACGCGGACGATCTCGAAGGAGAAGGAGAAGGAGAACACGATGACCGCGGGCGCGGGTCTGCGTCGTCGCCGCGCTCGGCGCTCCCGATGGATTCCGAAACGTACGCGGGCTCGACGGTGTGGACGCAGGGTATTATTGCGTCGTATTTCGATCCGTCGGTGGCGAGCGTGCAGACGCGGAGTGCGGTGGACGATCGGTCGCGTGCGACGGACGGCAGCGTGACGGACGAGGCGGAGGCGGAGGAGGCGAAAGAGGGGGGGGATGCGCGTGTGCGTCGTCAGAGCGCTGCTCCGGGGGACGGATCGGACTCGGAGACGGAGGGCGAGGGGGATCCGCTTGCGTTGACCGTCGTGGGGTCGGTCGTGTCCGACGTGGGGGGCGTCGTCCCGGATGGGCCTGTGGACGACGCGGAACACCCGACCTTGGGTACGATCGACAGCGTGATCGAATTCCTGATGTCGGAGAGGGATAGGGTTCAAGCGGGCCGTTTGTCGGAGAGACGGATGGTGCAACATTACAGTTCCACGTCGGACGACGCGGACCTGAGGAGGGCGAGAAAGCGGCGGAAGAAGAAGCCGATCAAGACGATTCAGATATTGAGGCGCGACGTTGCGGACGCACCGGAGGCGGTGTCTGAGACGACGGTGCACGCGGAAGATGTGAGCGGCGATGCGGATCGAGACGACATAGACGTGGAGGCGCCAGAGGCCGAGGGTGATTCATCCTCGTCGCTCGATACGCACCATGACTACAAATCGACGCCGTCCACGCCTCCTCGGACGAACCGCGTCCTCCTGAAACGCGACGTGTTGAAACACAGCAAGTCGACACCTACGCTCAAGGTTAGGACGATACCCCCTGATCCGCAGATCTTGAAGATGCGATGTCTTGCGCATAAATTACGGCTGAGATTCCCGGAGGAATATGAGCGTATCACTGTTTTGCTCACTCAGGACTTTAGTGGCGGAGAATCTGATTTCTCTGATCCTAGAGGGCCGGCGCCGCGCGCTAGGGATACCCTGATACATGTTTTCATTGATCAGTTGAGTCGTCCCCGTTCTTTTCGGCGTTTCTTGTTGCAGACCTGACGCTGATCCGTTTTGAACAGCTCGAATATTCTCATTGGGCTTCTCACACACCACAAGAAACACCGTTCGTCGTCACGTCGTCCGAAACGTCTCTCGCACGCAGCGCTTGCGCTACTTTTAGAACGCGGCCGACCGATTACAAGGCGATGCTTGGTGACTTCTTCACCATTATACCAGCCGATGGAATCGGCCATTCAGCTGGGTTACGATGTGCGGATATACGCACGTGTTCCAGACAATGGGGATGCGCCGGACAGGCGACAGAGTGCGCATCCACCTGACTCTGGCGCGCTGCGTAGCGGCAACTGGCGGAAATCTGATATGAACCACGGGCCTGCTTCCCTGTCGTCCTCTTCCAAGACGCACGTGCGTGGACACTCGACCGGAAACGTCTCGACGGACTCGGACCGTGCACCTGGGAACGCGAGCGGGAGCGCCGCACGTGCGGTCGCTGGACCTTTGGCCACGACGACGCGGGTACGTTATAGAGAGCAGGGCGTGGACGAGCTTCTCCAGCTCAAGCTCCACCAAGCGATCGCAGCGACCGATCCGCCTCCCGCCAACGCCACGATCGTGCTCGCGACCGGGGACGGCAACGTGGGTCAATTCAACGAGGAGGGGTTTCTAGGCCCGGTTCGACTGGCGCTGCAGCGCGGGTGGAAGATCGAGTTGTATGCCTGGGAGGAGGGTCTGAGTCGGGCATGGAAGAAGACGTTTTCGGATGGGCGGTGGAAAGAGCGGTTCCGGATCATCAAGATGGAGGACTTTGCGGACGATTTGCTGGAGGTGGAGGGGAGGTGAACATGTGGTTTCTTTCTTCTCTGGTTTGGTGGGGTTTCGATTCGGTCACTTTTTTCATCTTTGGGTCGTGACGTTTGATTTGCTTTCTGTTACTTGCATTTTGTATCACTACACGATGTAACCGTAATTATTAGATGACAGCTGCTGAATAGCGTTGCTAGGGCAAATCTTTCGATCTCGCTGAACTTGAGGCGAACGGGGTGGTCATCGGAAGATCCCGGTGTTGAAATGGCTGATTATCTTTCCTTTTTACGTCCTCGTCTTAGCAGACGTCAATCTATCCGTCCACGGCGTCGCCAGGCGATGCGCGTCCGATGGCGGTGCGTGTCACGCCCTTCAAGCCTGCCTGGCATTTTATCTCTCCAGCGCGACAAGGAAGACGGACATATCGAGTTCTATTACTCCTGCGCCACTGCTCGCGCGATCAGTTCTGCCGTACGACGTTTACGTGGTTGTGCCAACCTGACGGTGTCGCACACAGAGACGGAGGCGAGCAACGCTCTATGCCTTGTGTTGGCAGGTGCAGAAGACAAGGCCGGTTGCGACGTCGATACAGCGGCGACGAGGCGGTACACAAGTGAAGGATGACAAGGGCGTGCCT
The DNA here is from genome assembly GCA_038089995.1 of Tylopilus balloui. NCBI lineage: Eukaryota > Fungi > Basidiomycota > Agaricomycetes > Boletales > Boletaceae > Tylopilus > Tylopilus balloui. The sequence continues at coordinate 8,194 of JBBPLW010000332.1, forward strand.
TTGAACGAAAGATGCCACGCCTGCACGGTGCGTCTTACACATGGAAGTCACGTGCTGATGCTAGTAGATGCGCCTGCGACGAGGCAAGTAAAAGCCATCGAGGATGGCCTCATCGATCTTCCTTCTTCGCCGCATCTTCCCTCCGCTCCTCCCCGCCTCGAGGCTGATCTCGCGCGTGCTGCTCGGATGGCGCTCAACAGCAACATGTTCCCCGCCGCGCTTCTCGCCGCCACCGTCTCCCTCTCCTACGCCCTCTACCGTCACCTCACAAAGCCGAACCGCCCCGCGTCCCTTCCCCCTGGCCCGAAGCCTCTCCCCGTGATCGGTAACATCGCTGATCTCACCTCAAAGGAGCTCTGGCTCACCGCTCAACGGTGGGCAAAACAATACGGTTCGTCGTGCCCACACGTCGGCATACCCTCTTCACTGTTTTTTTTTTCTTTTTCAGGCCCCATCACCTACCTTCATGTCGTCGGCCAGGGACTCGTCTTTTTGAACACCGCCGAAGTCGTGCTCGACCTGATGGACAAACGCGGCGCGATATACTCTGACAAGCCTCATCTCGTCATGCTCGGAGAACTGTACGTCTCTCCTCTTTTCCCTTCTCGATCTCGATCTCATCTCGCCCACCCTCCCTCCGATCAGGTGCGGGTGCGAAAACATGGTCGCATTTACTCCATATGGCGATCAGTCGCGCCGTCAGCGGAGGCTGATGCAAGCGGCCTTTGGGTCGTCCAGCATCAAACACTACCAGCCCTTACTCCAGCTGGAAACAAAGCCGTTTCTCAGAGGACTTCTCGAAGATCCGTTCAAGTTTCAGGACCACCTCCGTCGGTGTGTTTGATTCTTGTCTTGTCTTTATTTGCTTTACCTACATCCGACGAACGGTCACGTGATTAGTTACGCCGGCGCGTTGACGCTGTTGGTCGTGTATGGACACCGCGTCAAGTCGACCGACGACGTCTACCTCAAGCTCGCCGACGAGTGCATCTCGCTCCTCGCAAACCGCATCGCATCTGGCGGTGGCATCTGGCCAGTCGACCTCTTTCCTGCATGTACGTCCCCACCCGGTCGGTTTACCAGCACGCCGTTGACGCTCTACTCTCAGTGAAACATTTGCCAGACTGGCTCCCTGGTGCCGGGTTCAAGCGGAATGCAGCCATATGGAAGAAAAAATTCGAAGAGTTTGTCGACAAGCCGTACGCGTTCGTTTTGAGCGAGAGGGTATGCTCGTGTTCACTCGGTCATCTTGCTTGTCGCTGACGCGTGTGCGTCCGCTTCGAACAGCGCAAGGGGACTGCCAAGGCGTCGTTCGTCTCCACGGTACTCGACCAAATGGAGGACAAGGACAAGGGACTCGATGTACAACAGGACTTTGATTTGAGATGGACGGCAAACTCGATGTATGCGGGCAGGTCAGGCGCATGTCCTTGACGTTCCTTGTCTTTTCGCTGACGTGACCCGCACACTAGCGTGGACACCGTAGGTGGCTTCTTTCCGTGGAAACGCGACGAACTAGAGGACTTTTGATTAACAGACCATCACGACCATCTCTCACATCATCCTCGCTCTGGTGCAGCATCCCTCTGTGCTCAAACGCGCGCAAGCAGAAATCGATGCGGTGGTTGGACAGAATCGGTTGCCAGAGTTTGAAGATCGACCCTCGCTGCCATATTGCAATGCAGTCTTTACCGAGTCGCTGAGATGGAGCGTGCCTGTACCTCTTGGTAAGACCCAGTGCGCGCCAAGCGGCTTGTAGACGGATGCTCATCTCTATCATAGGCCTTCCGCACAGGTTGATGGAGGACGACGTTTACGACGGCACTTTTATACCCAAGGGATCACTAGTACGTCCACCGGTGCTCTTCCATTCGAGCCTTGATGTTCATCCCGACGACTCTGCTAGGTGTTTGCGAATATATGGTGCGTCTGAATTGGGCTGCATGCGTGCGAGTGAGAGCGCGCGAGTTGATGGGGGACGTGTCATCAGGGCGATTCTCCGGGACGAGACCCTCTTTCCGGATCCCCACGCGTTCGATCCGGAGCGGTACCTCGTACCGGCTCCAGACGAGGCGACGGAGCGACGACGCGATCCACGGGCGTACATCTATGGCTTCGGGAGACGGTGAGCGCGTCCATCTCGTGCGCAAGCCATACGTGTGAGCGCTGACGCGGTGTACAGCCGGTGTCCGGGTATGCACCTCGTCGAGTCGTCTGCGTGGCTGCTCATGGCGTCCATGATCGCCACGTTGGATCTGAGCAAGGCGTTGGATGAACATGGGATGGGGATCGAACCCGAGGTGGTGTTCGACAATGCCATCTTCCGGTACGTGTCGTGTTTCCGGTCCGGGCAGCGTGGTGGATGCGGATGCTGACGGTTGACGCTGGGCGATCCGTACAGTATGCCGCAACCGTTCAAGTTGGCGGTGAAGCCACGGTCCGAGGCAATGTTGCGGCTGTTGTCGGAGGAGGCGGTGAGCGTATGAAAGGCCGAGTTTCATGTCGGCAGACTGGATCTGCCGCGCCCGCGCGGGGTGAGTCCCGTTGCCCCCTTGTTTTCCTTGACATGTACGACCGGTCTCCCCTCTTCCGTCATTTTTTTTTGCCCATTTCTCCCTTGTTTTAATTGTCGTCGGGGCCCACCATGAACCGCATGCGGGAGGTGGCCCGTCTTTTCACACAATTCGCTTTTTTCACGCTCTCGACGATCATCCGCTCTCAGGCGACGAAACTACGTTTGCGATGTTTTGGACGACCCCTTGTTTACGATTAGCCTTGACGAAATTGTCATGCCGTTTTTCATGTCCTTTGCTTGAGGGGTGGAGTCGGTTGTGTGTACGGCCCGCCACACGGAGACAGGTTGCAGCAGGGAAAGGTGTTCTCATGCTGGCGTCGCTCTCGCGGAAGACGATGCGCTTTCCAGTCGGAGGCTCGAGATGCCCTCGCGCACGACCGATCCTTTCTCGTCTTGCGGATCTACACATGCATTCTCTCGAGCGGGCCCGAAAACATGACACGATACAGCAACGAAGTGTGGATTTTCTTGAGAGCAAGAGCCGAGGAGGGTACGGACGCATCATACGAGAAGAAGAAAGAAGTACACATACATGCCTGCATTTTTCCTTGGTAACATGAAAGGGGGGGTGGTAGGATCCGTCTCTCTAGGGCGAGTACACACGCATCGCCAGCCTGCCCCAGCCAAAAAAAAAAGAAAAAGTGGGAGTGGAGGGGTTGGTCATGCGCTCTGATAGTTGCCTGGTAAGACGCCCGGGGCGTGTTGTGGCGTCGGCGCGACGATGACGGGCGGCTTTGCGGGTGGGGGCGGTGCCGGCGGTGCTGTTCCGCGCAGGGGAGCGCGGGGTTCGTCGTCGACGACTTGGTAGCTTTGGTGGTGGGCGGACGAGGTGAAGCCGCCGGGCATGGACCAGACTACGAGTACACGTAACGCGGGGTGCGTCGGGAGAGGTGAAGGGGTAACTTACCGGTGGGACCGCTGGCGTCGGCGCCGAGCATGAATTGGGAGCCGCGTTGGCGGAGGACTTCTAGGAACGTGACGGTGGTGGGGAACTGTTTTTTTTTGGGGGGGGGTGGTTGGTAGGTACGGGCGTGGATACCGCTCGACGCACCTTGAGCAGCCAGAGGAGGAGCAAGAGAAATGTGGAGAAACCGCCTTGCTGGTGATTGTTGAATGCCCAGACGATGTCAAAGAGAATCGAGGCGGACAAGAGACCGGTGAACTGTGGGGTCGGAATGGGGGTGAGCGCCAAGGAGGGGGGGGGGATCGCCGTTGGGGCGGGGGCGTACCAGCTTGAGCGACTGCACCGCATCGGTGTTCTCGTGAACGAGCACCCCGAAGAGGAAGATGGGGAGGTTGTACGCTGGCGCGGTGAAAGGGCTGAGGATACAGGACAACACCTGAGCGGTGGATTCAGACTCGCTGCAGACGATGGGGGAGAGAATGGGGGTCGTACAGCACCGCCGAGGACGAGTTTTCCGGGGTCGAGTCCGTGCATGAAATCGGCCATGATCGTCGTCGTCGCGAGGGTGGAGAGCAACCTGAACGTGCGTATTTGGCCAGCAGCGCCACTCGCCCGGTCTGTCTTACTCGGCAGGACCATCATCTACGCTACACAGGACGTAAAACTTTCGAGGCTCAGAGCGTGATCACGGAGCAGAAATCAGCCGTCGATAGCTACGATGGCGTTCCATCTGGTGACCGCCAGGCTCATTTCCAGCGCAGATTGCTTTGTGCACGTCCTGTCGGCGCTCGTGCCGCATTTGGCTTCTCCTGTGCAACGTCTCAGCGGCTGTCATTGGCTGGTCGTGCGGACGGGCGGAATGGCGAAGGACGCAGATGAAACGCGCGTGGTGCATTCGCAGGGAGATAAGCAGGGTATCGTCCAACCCCGTGCAGTGGAGATAGAGATCCTGCAGGTACACGACACGGACGAGGACGAGCTGGATGAGAAACAAAGACAGTGATTAGTGAGCACGCTGATGGCATTCATAAGCACCAGCCAAGAAAGCACCGCATAACTACCTTGCATCTCGACCACCAGCACCAGCGAGCGTCGTGCGCAGCGCTCGGCATTAACGACGACCCGATACCCTGCAGACGACCCGAATGACGTCCAACCAAGAATACTACGACTCCCTCCCACACAGCTATGCGCACCCGTCGTCCCACAGCAACTCTTACGACCAAGACCACGACCCCGTTCTTCCTGGTGGTGTGCCACAATGGAGTGTCATCCAACCCGGCGTGAGTTTAAAAGAACGAGCGGTGCCCAACGTCAGTCTCTCATGATCCTCACTTCCCAACATAATCGACACTACAGGGCGATCATTGACCACCTACGTACACACAGGTTTCACAACCTGCCGATTGGAAACCGATCGATGACCAGCTCTTCTTCAGGGAATACGGCCCACCCGGCGATAATCATCTGGTGCCCAACGTCGACTTCATGAAGCAACACTTCTTCAAGGAAGGAAGGTTAACAGAGAAGCAAGCGCTGTACATCCTCTCCAAAGCGACGTATATATTGTCTCGCGAAGCAAATCTTGTCAACGTAGGGAGTCCCGTTACGAGTGAGCACTGCGCCCTTTGTCTCTCTGGGTCGTCATCAATGACCGGTCGCGTGTCATCCTCAAACTTGCTCTAGTATGCGGAGATATCCATGGACAATACGTGAGCTCTCGTTTTCCATCAAACGGTACACTGATGAACTGATGCACGTCCCACCGGGCCCACCTCAGTATGACCTCATGAAACTCTTCGAGATCGGAGGGAGCTTCTCCGACAACTCTTATTTGTTCCTCGGTGATTACGTCGATCGCGGAAACTTTGGCATCGAAGTGGGTGTCTCTTCCATATGTCCTTGTCGACGCACCCAAACACACGTTTCGTACATCCAGTGCCTCTTGTACCTCTACGCACTCAAGATCCAGCACCCCAAGGAAGTCACTCTCCTCCGTGGAAACCACGAATGTCGACATCTAACTGAATATTTCACCTTCAAGCGCGAATGTACGCACGTCTTGATCCAGAGCTTGCCCGAGCTCAATGTGATGGCGTCTTTTTTCTTGGAACAGGCCTCCACAAATACTCTCAGGCCGTTTACGACGCGTGCCTGGACTCCTTCAATGCATTACCCGTCGCTGCGCTCGTCGACGGTCGCTTTTTTTGTGTTCACGGAGGCCTTTCCCCTGAGCTCGTCACCCTGGAAGACCTCAAACAAGTGCGTATTCCACATCACCCTCGTATTTCTGTTCTCGGATCATAGACGAACATCTGGTTGACGGATGTGCGTACAGCTCGACCGCTTCCAGGAGCCCGGATCAAATGGCTTGCTGTGCGACTTGCTGTGGTCGGACCCCGTCGTCAATTTCGGATACGAGCAAGAAGCTTCCGCACATGGTCCCGCTTTGCCCCAAGGCACGACATTTCAACACAACTCCACAAGGGGTTGTTCGTTCTATTATACGTGCGTCCCTTTCCTCTAGTAGGTGTCTGTATGACGAACAATAAGGTGGTACGATGCAAAGGTATGAGGCGGCGTGCAAGTTCCTCGAGAGGAACAACCTACTTGGGGTCGTGCGAGGGCACGAGGCCCAAGACACAGGGCATGTTTCTGGTCTCTTCCCTTGTCTTCTTCACGAGTGAACCTTGCTTCAGATACATGATGTACCGCAAAACTCCGACCAAGAAGTTCCCCTCTGTCATCACCGTCTTTAGCGCGCCAAACTATCTCGACGTCTACCACAATCGCGGCGCCATCATCAAGTACGCGAACAAGAACATTACGATCAGGCAATTCAACTCGAGCAGCCACCCATACTGGCTGCCGAATTTCATGGATGGGTTCACGTGGAGTTTGCCGTTCGTCGGCGCGAAGAGTATGTCACCCTTTGCATTCGCACTCCATGCGAGTCACGATCTGGTTCGTGCTAGTCACGGAGATGTTGCTCGCGATCCTCGCGACATGCAGCCCAGAGGAGCTTGAAGGGGATGAAGACGATGATCTCCCTGTCGATTTCGTACTGCCGCCTGCGGAGCTTGCAGCGAGGAAACAGCAAATCAAGAATAAAATTTTGGCGGTCGGGAAAATGCAGCGCGTGTTCCAGCTCCTGAGGTGCGTTTCGCGGCGCGGCTTGGAGATGCCACGTTTCGCGGTCGTGTCTCCATGATGGGACACATTGAACGTGTGATTGATGCGGTAGAATTTAATCGACTCCCTTTTTTTTTCTTCCTTTGTCCTCTGGCGGATCGTTGACCCCATTCACTCTCTATTTACAGAGAGGAGGCCGAAAACGCCTCCGAATTATCGACCTTCCCCACCGAAGACCGAAGAGGTCCCGACATGCTTACCGCGCACGGTGCACAGCTCAGACACTACATTCGCAATTTTGCAGACGCGTGCGCGCCTTTTTGTTCTTGGTTTGTCCTGCCGCTGAGCTGACCCGTCGCACACGCGCCGCCCCGCGGACAGCCGTCGCTCCGATCTCGCCAACGAGCGTCTGCCCGTGTTCCAGCCGGCCGACGAGGGCGACTATCCCGTCATCCCCGCCCCGAGCATGCGTCGTCGCGGCTCCAACGACCTCGAAGAGCTCGGCATGGAGATTCGCAGGCTGGTGCAGGAGGTGGGCGTACATGACGACGATGACGACGACGACGACAGCAGCGTGGGTGTGGATATGAGTAGGGTGCAGCAACAGCAGCAGCAGAGGAGGACGGAACGGGTGGTGCATACGAGTCGGAGCAAGGTGACCACAAGGATGGTGTCCAAGAGGTACGATGCGGCGTGATGGAAGGGAGGGAAAGGGGGCGGGGGAGGGGGGGTTATCTAGAGGGATCTATGTGGAGGGATGAAATAAAATCGGTTTTACGCGCCTTGTTGTAGTAGTATATCGATTTAGCATGGTGTGCGTGTGCGTGTGTGTACATGGACGTTCGTCGGGTAATCACCGTACTCGTGAAAGAACACAACCGGACTGCATTTCTCGTTGCGAGCGTGTCTCGCAAGAGCCGTTATACACCTTGGGCACGATGGAACGTGCGACGACTTGGTCGGCAAGTACTCATAGACGAATTCCGCACTCGGGGATAAACCACAAAAAAGGGTCCACACGCTCGGTTGCCAAGGCACAGTTGCGTCCGAGCACGCCAGTCATGTTACAGAACGTCGAGTATACGTACATCGTTCAGAATATCGGTCAGCGAGACGTCGTCCCGAATCTGCACCGTGATCAGACTGTCCGCCGCGACTCGTCTGTAGTCCACCGAACGTCGGCCCGACGCTAACGTGACCAAGAGCGCACCGAATGGCTGTCTAAGGCGGGCAACGAGCCGTCTTGCTCGCGTCTCTCTGTCTATAGGTGCTGTGGTGTGCACAGAAGCAGAGTGCGGGTGTGGTGGCAATTCGGGTTCAGGAACCGACGTGGAAGAATCATCGTCGGTTTCCTCGTCAGAGACCTCTTCGTCGTCAGAGTCCGGTGAAGATGGCGGCGCAACATCGTCCTCTATCATTGCCCCACTCTGCACATCTTGGCGCTCCAGGATCGCATCCAGCCATGGGTGAATCAGACACAACGATTTCATCTGGGAGAGGTCGTGTCTTGTCTTGATTTCCACCGTCCCAAAAGCAGTCGTGTCGGCACGAAAAACGCGGCCGGAACGCGTTCGATGAGGCGAAAGAGGCGGGAGCTCGAAAGCAATACATGGAAGCTTCATCCGACTCGCTGAGAACCAGGGTGTCGGAAGCCCATTGAGACGGTCGTATAGTGTCAGGGCCGCGTCGAGGTCGAAGGAAGACTGTGATGCAGTGATCATTCTCTCCATCTCCGCAGCGGGAATGAGTGGCGGGATGTGCGACGTTGTTGGCCCATTGAATACGGCGATACGGGCAGGCAGGCAGCTGTTGAAACTGCCAGATCCCCCAGTCCACGCAAGGACGCTCACGTCTCCAGATCCTGCGAGAACATGTGACAGTAGACGTCCTAGTGAAGCATCCCCTTCGCCGTATATCGCGGATAAACCAGCAACAGAGAAAATGCCAAGCAACGAGTACGCAGCATCTTCCACCAACGTAGTCTGTCGGGTCGAAGCGAGACGTAGCTTTTCCCGGATGCTGGTGAGGCCAGGGCGAAGTGCCATCAACTGCTGTGCGGATATCCCAGTGGCGCGCTCCATCTCTGCAATGACTTCCTGCGATTCCTTGTGGTTCGGCAACTGCAGATCGAGATAGTGTGTCCAATCTTCGGTGTAGAAGTGGACGACCTTGGCAGCAATGTATTCCTGCAACGTCCAAGCACGGGTGTTCCAGATGCTCTTCACGAGAGCGCCGAGTTGCGAAAAAGAGCGAACACCACGGAGGAAAACAATCACCAAGGCGGAACCCCGGTACCACTTGAACATCGCTACTAGGGCTTCTTGGAGCACAAAGTGATCTGACTTGTTGATACAACATGTATCACTCCATGCCCAATGGTATCCGGCATCACGAACGATCTTGCAGAACGTTTTCAGCTTGTCGTGAGTCGGAGACTCATCGAGGTCATATACTGCGATGTGTATGACCTGGTGGAACAGCGGTTCGTTCTCTTCCCATCTGTGCGATAGCATCACATATCGGAAGTACTGTCGTACTTCATTCTTGATGCGGGCACGATCAACGCGTGTCGTCATAGATGATACAAGTTCACCGAAGATGGGCAGAGACTGGAATGTAGATGCCAGCTCAGCTCTATCGTGGAGACGGCCGGTCGTCGTGTTGATGAGTACGCGTGGCAAATCTCGTAGAGTACGCTGAACGATTCTGCGTATCCTGACTCGTGTTCTCGCAGGGGTTTTGTATCGGCCTCGTCGTTCTATCGGATGATGTGAGCAATACATCTTTTATTGAAATGATGAGGGCAAAAACTAACGCTGAATGTCCGGATCAGTTGACTGCTCTATGCTTGAGAGCATCGCTTCGAATGCAAGAACTGCTTTGTTGTAGTCTCCGGCCTTGTGTAATGCTGCATGCTTCATCTCATAACCCCATGGAGACGACGAATCAAGTGTGACCACCTGAAGATGATTTATCAACCAGACTGATCCACATGAGAGAAACATGATATACGTGGTTTGCATCGTATAGAGCCTGTTTCCACGACCCAGTTGCTATGTATGCCTTGCTGCGCTTAAGGAGGATGCCTTGTGGCGAGGGTGGATCGAGAGACAATGCGATCGTATAGTGGGAGATGGCCACATCATATTGCTGGGAGTCTACCGCCGTATCTCCGAGATGCTCCAGTCTCTTGGAAGAACGTTGCCTGAAGTCTAATAAACAAGGATACGTAAGCGAGGACACGTATCCAGGATGCGCGACCACTCACCAGCTGCCCATTCCAGACGCTCACCATCCCAGCTCGGCTTTCTTGTAAACTCGCCAGTCATTTGGTGGAAACACCTGGCCGCATCGATGGCGCGACCTGCTGCGTACAGGGCTTCGCAGAGATGCTGGCGTATTGTCATGTCGAGGTCATCAAATTTCCATCCATATATCTGTCGGACACGATGAGGATGTCAAGACATTAAGATTCATCAGTCAAGACATTTACCAGTGAGATCGCAAAGAGTGATCGACTCGTGTGGTGTCGCATCTGGGTGCGTGCGTGTTCAAACGACTCTATCGCGTCCTCGTAACCACCGCGCTCCATGTCTGAGTTTCCAAGGAGAAGATACATATACGCCTGCCAAGAATGTTATTTGTGTCCGCCGCATATTAAAGCGTAGTGTACTTTCCTGAATTACGTAGCAGACCGAGTTATGATCCACCATAGCAATGAGGTCGTCCACGCGCGATAGCGCATCGCGGTGCTCTCCAGCCATAAACACGATGATGGCCTAAGGGATATCAGCGAGTAAGAACCACTTGAGACTGAAGAATGCAGACCTTGATGAGAAGGAGAAACTTGATGTGAGATGAACGGAACGGCACAAACGCGATGTCACACGTTTCATAAGCTTTGTGTCTCTCCCCTTTTCCGACAAGCGCTATACTCTTTGCAATGTAAGCGATGATGGACGGCTGGATTCTGAGGGCCTTGATGTAGGCGTGTCAGCACTCAGCGTTTGTGAAAAGAAAGCAACGGTACCGTTTCAGCGTCCATGATCGCCGTATCCCATTTTCCCAAACGGGCCCGCACAAGAGCACGATTAGCGAGTACATGGTGGTTTGGATTTTGAGACGTGGTGATTACTGTGGTTAATAGCACCTCGGC
>JBBPLW010000333.1:0-18937 GCA_038089995.1 Tylopilus balloui
ACGCTCATGGTAAACGTCATCGCACTTGTAACATATACACCAGCAGTACCAGCCGAAACGTATCCGGAAAGTGCAAACAATGTTGTTGCACGTCGCTCAAGACCCGAGTCTCGAGGACACCAATTGTATCGGTTGGCAAGCTGAGGGATCCCGGCCATCTCCAGGAATACGGCCATCTCCAGGAATAACGCAGAGGCCGTCACAGCGGACTATTGGAACCTCTGAGCGCACAGCAAATTAATTAGCTTGTTTCGTATACATATGCAGGGAACCAAAACGAAAAAAAAATGTTGCGCATCAACAATATTAAAATGACTCAGAGCTCAGCTACCGTTTCTTCCCCCGTGCCTTGACGCTTTTCGGCTTCTTGGGATCCACCTTCGTGGGCAACGGACCTTCCACGATTTCGACTTCGTCGCCCGAATCTGGCTTCCTCTTGTGCCTAGTGCTAGATCTCGCTGTCGTGTTCCCTTCCTCCGTCGCATCGCTCGCCGTCGTCGTCGACATCTTGTTTGTCAGACCCGGACTCTGCCGAACCGACGACACGGTGCCGTGAGCGGACCCCCTTGACCTGACAGACGACGCGGGCGACGCCCTTCTCGATCCCGACCCTGCGCCCGCCGAACCGGAACGATGGTGCGCCGGAAAGACGGGCAACACACCCACCTCGTCCAACCCCTCGGCTTTGGCGGCCAACGAGGCACCACCACCATCCGCTTGTCCATCTTGGCACGCCTACACCAGCCGCGTTTCGCGCCAATCTCGTCTATAGACACTCTCTGCCGATAGCCCGTCCTCGAATGACCGCACGTCGCCCTCGAGGCGCGCATTGTCATTATTTTCGTCGTCGTCATGACCGATGGCGTGGGTCAGATGAGGGTGGGGGATATGTTCCCCCGTTCGCCGGGCTGCAAAGAGCTCAAGGGAGAGCGACGACGCATTCTTGAACGGTCCCTCTTGCCAGCGGTGTGCATCTTGTTCCATAGCAGGCTCGCCTATGTTCTCGATCCATTCCCAAGGTCGGTTTTGGACGGGCGCGCCATACACGAGTTGACCAGAGGCATCACGATGGGCATGTACGAGGTTTGCGACGACCTTGTTGGGAGGGAGGTGCGGGAGAAGGGTACATAGCTGGCGATGGTATTCAGAGGGGATATCTGTTGGAAGCTCGTGCTCAAAGATGTTGGGATAGTATTGGAAGGGATCGAATGCGCTCGACTTGGACTGCGAGTGGAGCTCTACCAGTTTACACATCAGAATATGTGCAGAGAAGAGCTCTCACATAACATACCGTCGATAACAAAGTAGAGCGTATCGACGAGCAGTGGGTAAGCAACGGAATCGAGATCGGATGATCCGGACGCGTGCCTCTGTCCATATTCTCAGCGTCTTCTTCATTATCCATGACACATACGTACCAGGGCCAGACGGAAAAGAATGGATGACAAGATCTCGTATTGATCGCGGACTACAGTCGTCCACATTCCCCCAAATCCTGATTTGAATTGCAGCAGGCGCGCGAGAAAGAGGACGTTCTGCGTCAATGATCTCGATGTTTCAACGCTCGCCGAAGCAAACATCGACTCCACTGTGACCAGGGTCTCACATATACCCTTGCCCAGTCGTTCTTGGCAGTTGGGATCCAATTGGATGACGGTCCCTTTCGTGCGAAAAGGCTCCATCACATGTGATAGGAGACGTAGTATTTCTCCTGCACGATCAATGCGTTCTGTGAGGTTTTCAAGCGATACCGGGGCGGATGGACGAGCGAGAATCTCGACGAGGCTTTCCATACCATTGTTCACGAACTACAACGATGATCGATAAGTGGGGGCCCCATCGAGTGCAGTGAACGGAGGAACCTTTTCAGCCACGGCACTATCGATCTCCTTCACCATCTCGGCAATGAAACACGCTTCCTCGGATGCGATCGAGTGATTGAATAAGATGGAAGTCATCTTGTCCAAGGATGCGCTGGGGCCTTGCTTGGTTGAATCGTTCGCCATGGCTCGACCCAGCTGCCGCAGCCCAAACTGCAGTTGAACGACTGTGGCAGCAAGACGCCATGGACTGAGCGCTGATGAGATCCCGCTGTTCAAGAACGCGTTCACGTCGGTGCCTTCCAGTGTAATTCAGCAACTCTCGAAACACGAAGAGCAAAGATATCAAATGCTTACCTTTGCTTGAGTCGCTCAGAATCACCTTGAGTGCATTGACGAGCGGCTCATAGAGTGTCTCGTCGATCGATCCAGACTGGATGGGTTGCTCGAAGGCCCTCCGTATCACATCCAAATCACGGTATGCTGCAAATCGAAACTGACGACTCTCGCAGGTTCGGACTCGCAGTTCTTTGGCCATATCTCGCAGGTGTTGCGGGACAAACAAATTGTGCTCGATAGACACGAGTGTGGGGATTTCGGCGGCAAGCAAGCCAAAGTGCAATTCTCCAAACGCATCTTGTCGACGAGTATAAAACCGGTGAATGTCTAAAAGGGTATTTGGAAGGGTGATCGATATCTGAGGCTCTGTCCTCAGAATCAAGCAGTCAAACAAAGCATTGGCCGAGTGGATGTAATATTCCAGTGATTGCGCTTGGTCAGACTTGACGTTAGCCAGCTGTTTCCATGCGGGATAGACGAGACCTCGGAGAATAGTCGTGGATGGGAGTGCTCCATGAGCACACAAAAACAATAGTATGACGGTGCAAACATCCCACGCATCGACGGTGAGAGCTAATATTTCTCCTTTGCCAGCGCCGAGGAACCAGCGGAGTACTTGTTCGTCGATGCCCGCAGGGAGGTGCCTGTCGACGTGTAAAAGAAACTGCGCATATTGCAGCGCAATCATGTGTCGTTTGGGAACGTCGCTAGTCATGAGAGGTACTTGACGCAATGAAGCCACGGTGTTGTCCCAAACCTTCCAACCCCAGTCCAATGACGTTCGATACTTGTACCACAAGCTATTCGCGAGGATTGAAGGGGCATCCGGCTTGGAATCCTCTGCAAGAAGTAAGATCTCCGGTAACACCAGAGGGACCGTATCACCCATGGCTGTTTCTGGAGCGAGTGCCTGATGAAGATTGTAGCAATTATTCCACCAGGCTCGCCACACAAACTCACATGAGCGAAGGAAGATATATCTGCCGCCACAAGAGCTCTGGCGGAGTCACACAGATGGAGACCACCATCCATTTCAACGAGAAGAGCCAAAAGTGATCTCACTTGCATTCCTCGGTTTCTCCAGACGACATGAGCAGAATAAAGGCCGTCCGTGATGCTACTCGTCGCATTCATCGATGTCCAGACAGTGGCAAAACGGTGGAACACTTCGCCGACGGCCGCAACGACACCTGCATGTGAAGTGTGGGATAGTACAGAGAGGCTTAGCTGAAGAGATGAAAACTTAGTATGTCCCATGTCTGACTGGTGGATGAACTTACCTCGAGCAGAGAACCATAGCAAGATGCAGAACACAACAATTCTACTGCAACGCTATATGTTTGAAGGATAGCGGCCTCATCAAACTGATCGGATCTGCAAAGGTCATAAGGATCGGGGTGAGGAGCTGAAAAAAAAAAACGATAGCTTACGAACTGGCGAATTTCTTGTAAGTTGGCAGAAGCCATTCCTTGAAAACCTTGACTTGTTCAAAACGCGAAGCATGCATAGCTGTGTGACAACTGCCATGCAAAGCTGACAAGGAGGTAAACGGGTGGGGCGGCGTGCCTGAATCAATCGCCTACGTGAGTGCATGCCGGGATCTCATTGGCAGTTGACACACCACCGAATACAAGGGGCAGAGCGGCTCGAATTTCGCGCCGCATTTCTCTTTCACAGACGTCTTCAGGCGTTTCGCGCGCGCGTACGCCGTATAAAATCATTTTGCGCTGGTGTAACAATGAAGAAGCGACGTTGTGAAGTGGTATCCAACGCAAGAACTCGCGATGTTTCGAGGCCGACTGGACCGGCTATTGCAACCAGTTAAAATCAAATACACGAAGGCTGATAATGGTTACCTCGGAGCACGAGAGGCCAGGCTCACTCCGCGCAACGAGCCTTTGGATATAAACTGCATAGTCAAAAAGATTATCCTTTACAAGTTTTCCGAAGAGGGCTGAAACAGATCTGAGGTTAACGCCGTCAGCGGCTACCTCGCTCTTGTCAAGCCAATCAAAGAGGTAATCATGCAGAGTTGCACAGGAAAGTTCGCGACGCGCTGTGCGTTCGCAATATTGATTGAGAAGAGTCACGGCAGCGAAAGGACGGTGAGGCCCGAATTGAAGTGGAGTCACAGCCCAGGTGAGAAGCGTGTCAAGCTTTTCAGTGAAAGTTAACGACAAGGTGTCACTTGAATGCGATGGGAAGAAACCAATTTTTGACATGTCAGTTGCACAAGATATCGAATTAAGTTTCTACCCTGAACAATGCAGTGAGTTGAACCAAGTATCAGTGTCAAAGACTTACCTGGATATCAACAACCATCGATCCAAGACGCTCCAGAGCAAGGGGAGGAAGATTCCGAAACAACATTGCGTCATTTCTTCTTTGGATATCGGAGAGATTTTCAAGAAGCAGCTGCTGTATCTCCCGCTGTCGCTGATCCCCAGGCACCGAGTGGTCTCCAAAGGCATCAGACAAAACTGGCGCCAGTAGTGACGAGTGAGTAGCCCAAGCGTTAGGACTGACAAAAGCATCCGGGAGGGTGAGGCAAATTCGCTGCAAAGATGAGCACGCGACAAAACTGAGGGACGTTACGCTCACTTGTAGGAGGGTCTCTAGTAATCCATGTAACTTGATGAGTTGTTCCTGCGCCGATGATCGAATCTTCCGGGAGGGGTAAGAGGAGGCTCACGGTAAAAAAAAAAAATAACCAATTGACCTCAGAAAGCTTGACAATGCACGCGTCAGCGAAAGGCTTGGTGAGTGCCCTGCTGGCT
Source organism: Tylopilus balloui (assembly GCA_038089995.1). Taxonomy (NCBI): domain Eukaryota; kingdom Fungi; phylum Basidiomycota; class Agaricomycetes; order Boletales; family Boletaceae; genus Tylopilus; species Tylopilus balloui. Next base: position 4,937 of record JBBPLW010000333.1, read on the forward strand.
AGCATGCCATCTAAGTACTCATCCGCGAGATGGGCCACAAAGCCAGCTTGCGCAAGGTTACACGTCACCATTTGCTGGACTAACCACAAGAGAAACGTGCGGCTATCAACGAGCCCGTCTGCATAGAGGGGTCGGAGCAGTCTGAGGCTGTTGAGCACGGATCAGCACATTGAAAGTGTTATCTCTGAGAGCCAACCAATATGCAAAACGTGAAACCCATCGATCACGCGAATCCGGATCCGACAGTACACCTTTGAATGATTGTTTGATATTTAATCCCAGACGAGGAGCACTAGGAAGAGCGATTTCGGCAAGTTGTTTCTTGAGATAGCTCGTCACGACATGCGTCCAATCGACGCTATATTGCGCGGGACTATAATTTGGCTTGTTCCGTAGACCCACCTGCAGTGCAAGATTGATTCTTAGGAGCTATCGAATCTTTTACTGACATACCGTCTCGTTTGCACCAAGAACTCGCAGGAACCATATAGCACGGGGGATCGCCACGTCGTTAGACTGCAACAAGTCGAGAAGGTCGTGACCTTTTGCTCCGTGTGGCACACTCTTACCAAACTTGTGCAACGGAACATCATCGTTCGCCAGGTCTGCGAACCAGGCCTGACGTTTGGCATCGTTAAGAGTAACACGAGATGGCATCTTAAAGGTCCAAGGACTGTCTAATGTCGTCAGAGGCGTTACACAGAACGACGAAATAGGAACTTACGGGACGGCAGGGGTATTCTCCGCACGACGCGCAAATATCTCATCCATTATATTCTCCAATTGCACAAGCGCGAAATGATCAAAGACATGGACCTGGTCTGCATTCGACTGCGGACATAGAGTCTCTGTGACGCTCGAGAGCTCTGACTAATGTGAAGTGAGGAAGATGTTAACAAAGGTATTTCTCTACGGTACCTGAACATACGGGGGTAGTACAAACCCGCTTTTGACATTAGTTTCGGACAAATCGTCCTCGTCCTGCCCAGGATACGGAGGATGGAAGCCGATATATCCTGGAGAGATGACAATTAGACAACGTGATATTTGATGTATGCATAACTTGCCAACGTCAGCCGACTGGTGAGATGGGGGCACCCATGGGGGCGGGCACGACTCGTATACGGGGAGTGGGTCCTCGTGTTTCGCGTTATTCTTTGTCATAAAGCTAAATACTCGGGGATATCTGAATGGATGATAGAGGTTCTACACAAAGGTACATGGCATATCGAAAGCGGGTCTACCCAGGTGCTCAGCTGTCTAGTCTAGCGTAATTTTACCACGCTCATCGGCGCATTCTACTGTACCTCAAACCGTGCCCCGATGAATCGCAGGCGTAGCAGTGGCCGTCGTCCCCTGGCCGCGACGTGTCTGCGCCTGTGTCACGATGCAGCCTGGGCGTTATGCGCCCTCCCACGGGCTGATGCACCGATCAGTGTCCTAGGGGCCAGTATAAAAACTCGCAGCTAGGCCACGTTTTTTCCTCTTCACAACTACCATTTTCGCGACAAGTGAACTCGTACAATGTCTATGCCAATCGTGCTTCCCGAAGAGTCGGTAGCATTTTCATAACTTTTGATGCACCTCACGTCCCTCCTTACCTGTACTAGCTATCGCTACATCGCGGCGGCGCTCGTCCCAATAGCATGGGTCATGAGCTGGCAGGCTTCGATAGTTGTTTACTACCGCAATAAAGCGAGGATCCCGTATCCGCAGCGTACGTCCACAGAACTCCCAGGAATCATTCCTGGCGCCTGACTGACATCTAACCGGAAATGGCCAGTATACGCAGAAAAGGCAGAAGCCCAGGCTTCGCGTGATGCGTACCTCTTCAACTGTGCCCAACGCGCGCACCAAAACACTCTGGAGAATGTGCCCACGATCCTTATCACGTATATCCTTCCCAAGGGAGTGATTCAGGACTGACCGGCATGACAGGACACTGGTGTCAGGCATCAAGTACCCCGTCTTCGCGGCAAGCGCGTGCGGGTTCTGGGCGTTCACCCGCGTGCTGTATACGATCGGGTATACCACTGGAGAGCCGGCCAAGGTGCGTTTGTCGTGACATGATCCTTCGAATGTTGCATATCACTCGCGTACGCTTGAGCAGCGAAATACATTTGGCGGCGCCCTTGGGCAGATCCCGTTCATTGGTGCGTGCTTCAGCGCTTAATCAGGAGGGGTGCTGACGAGGTTGTGTTTGCACTCAAGGCTTGGTCCTCGGATCGTTGTATGTTGTGTGTCAATTGTTTGTCGGTGCTTAGGTTGTTCCTTCTCAAGCTCGAGTGACGAGGGCCGTATCCTGGTTTCTTCCTGTGATGACTAATGTACTGTATCTTGGCGAGTCTGTAAATCTGAGTGCGGAACATCGACGACCATAAGGCTATGACCTGTGCGGTAATCCAAAGCAATAATCGCTGAGCGACTTGAGCGATGGGGAATTACAAAGGTTTGTACCTACGCTTTGAACGTGATTTCAACCATGGATGTCGCTATGCGCGTGAAAAAGTTGGAAGTTGTTTTATATATGATTTGGGTGCAGGTGGCAATGGCATACGCTCAGGCTCATGATACGCTGCATTTGGCGCAGATCATGCTTTCGGCTTACATTTGTACGCGCAGGCGTCAGCAGTTTGCCTTTTCTCTGTATCGTCCCGGATTTGCAGCGATCTGAATGAGATCAAACATGTGCATGATCCTTACTAGCAAGACTGGCCCAGCCTGAGCGTGTCCTCGATCTATTCCTATGACACGCTCGACCCGGTTGCGAGGCGTTATATTACGTAAGATAGACTATCCAAGGAGTACGTATTAGCCCGAACGGCGCGTTGGATAGGGTCACATCACTTCTTCTCACAACCACCATTGATATTGCTCGCGAGAATGAGCACAGAAAACGATCCCCTGCTCCGAGGTGAAGAATCAGGCCAGCACAATTATGCACACGACGATGCAGAGCTTGCAGCCGCGCAACAGCGCTCCCTAACAATTCGCATCCGTTCTGTCGTCTGGGCTGCCTTGGGCGTAGTCTTCGTAGTTGGTGTCATACTCGTCCTTGTCGACCCTGCCCATCTCAGAGATAATGGCTGGTCCGGCAAACTACCTAGGGACCCGAATCTTGCTGCCAGGAGGTTGCTCGACTCTGCTCCTGTTATCGTGCGTATTTGTTGCTCCAGTTTGCCGTATGGCTGACTTCTTCATAGGATGGTCATATCGGTTGGTTAGAAATTTTCGATATGGAATACACTGAGTTGCCTAAACATTTTTAAGATTTGCCTTATCTTGCGAGGCGGCTTTGGCGAAACAATGTCTCTGATATCCCTCTGGACGTCAAGTTGCCGATGCATGTTGATATTCCCCGTCTCAGAGAAGGAAAAGTAGGTGGATTCTTTTGGTGTGTCATTTCATCAGAAATGTCGTGTTTGAATCCACTCACACTGAGGACAGGTCTGTATTCGTACCTTGTGCCGACAGTTCAGTGGAAGGAAAGGACTTTTTGAACGCTACGTGGAGAGTGCGGTGTGTCTAATTATTCTTTGTTGATAAAACCCGATCGAATAACCTAATTCAGCGACACGCTGGAGCAAATCGATGTTGCTAAAGGTCTTATTGAAAAGTATCCAGACGTTAGGTTCATCCCTGTTCATTTAATTGATAGGGACTTATATTTTTGTAGACATTCAGCTATGTGCTTAACACGGAGGACATCAGAAAATCTATCAAGCAGAGAAAGATTGCCAGTTTGCTTGGTGTCGAGGGGTTAGTTTGTTTCCGTTCTTCTTGCCCTGGCAGATTCGCTGAGGCCATCCACAGAGGACATCAGTTAGGAAACTCTATCTCAGTACTCCGACAGTATTATGCGCTTGGTGTCCGATATATAACTCTCACCCACATGTGTCACAATGCATTCGCTGATTCGTGTGGGTACTTGATACAAATTGCCCCGCGGCACTATGGCTTGAGGTAAGTATCACCCCTTAGATCTGCACTACTACCGATCATCTGACTCGTCGTTATCTAGTAAGATCGGGCTCAAGCTTATCGAAGAGATGAACCGAATAGGAATGTTGGTCGACTTGTCACATACATCCGACCTGACTGCAACCCAAGCAATTTTACACTCCAAGGCCCCTGTCATCTGGTCGCACTCCTCGGCAAGGGCTGTCCATAATGTGGCCCGCAATGTTCCTGATGAAGTACTTGGTTTGATTGGTATGGCAGGGGGGAAGAAGGACGGTATTGTCATGGTATTGTTGGTGGCACTACATAAGAGGTTGTTCTGACGTCTTGATAGGTTAACTTTTCACCCGATTTTGTTGCTCCTGATGGCCAGGCCAGCGTTCAGACGGTGGCCGATCATGTCGAGCATATTGCAAAGATTTCCGGAAAGAGACAGTGAGTCCATATCTTTTCGTCAACTTGTCAGACACGAAGCCCACTTCCGTAGTGTCGGTATTGGCAGCGATTATGATGGAATAGGATCGACTCCCAAAGGACTAGAGGACGTCTCCAAGTACCCTGCGCTCGTATGTCTTTCCTTTTTGCGCTCTAGTAACCATCTAAGCCCGTTTTCCAGATCGCTGAGCTTTATCGTCGAGGCTGGGACAAATACGAACTCGCAGGTCTGACGGGAGGTAACCTACTTCGGGTGTTTGCAGCGGTGGAGAACGTGGCACGCGAGCTCCAAGCTGCGGGTACACCAGCTGTTTATGATATTTATGACAAGAGGGAGGACCTGCCGATTACAAGACGGGAGCTCTGAGCACACAACAGCTTTTTATTAAGGATGTTTAGTTTGAATAATACAGTTACTTCAGTTTCGGACTCATGGCCATATGTACGTATTATATTTACTTCTGGTCCCCTTGGCGAACACATCCCAGTTCACGACTCTCAGTCCCAGACGGCACTCCAATTTAGCACCAACTTATGGACTACTTGCGCAATCTTGGCTCAGCAGCCGTTTCAACCCTCGTACAAAAGTCTGGCATTAATTTACCCTTCACCCTTGGTCCAAAGGTCGCTTCGTGCGAAACATTATGGGTCCTTTACGATGCCACGAAACGTGTACTGTCCCACCCACCCCGTCTCCAATACAAACTGACCTTACCAGTGCCTAGGACGACGGAAGCCCGGTGTCGGTCTTTGAATACGATTTCGTGCATCCACTCAATAAGTCGACGATCCCGCTCGCCAAGAATGCATTGCGCAAGCTGCGCACAATCCGGCATCCTGACGTGCTCAAGTTTATGGACGCCGTCGAATCGGAGAGCGCGATCCTCATCATGACAGAGCGTGTTCGACCACTGCCAACTGCATTGCAGTCATGGGCGTCCAAAAGTCAACAGGAGCGACAAGATTGGCTGCTCTGGGGGTTGCATCGGGTGTCGGTACGTCGTCCATTAAAATGTATATACCGTTCGGTTGGAAATACAGGATGCCAGGTCGCTCTTGCGTTCATCAACGACTCCGTCGCATCAACCCATGGCGGCGTTAGACCGAATGCGATCTTCATGTCGCCCTCTGGAGAGTGGAAGTTGGGCGGTTTCGAGGTATTGAGCAACCCCAAAGATGACAATCCCGTTCTCTATGTAAGCCAGCGTTAGTTCGGTCATGCACTGGCATCTGTTTAATTTGAGCTAGACGATGGGTGGTCTGCTACCAGGGTCGATGAGCTGTGCGCCACCCGAGGTCAAGAAGAGCGGCTGGTCAGTATTGAAGGAGTAGGTCCACTTACATCACCTTGGAGGCACCGCGCTGATCATGTGCGCAGCGGCCCCATCTCTGCCGCAGACAGCTATGCTCTCGGCTTACTCTTGCATTCGGTCTTCAATCCGACCCATCCACGACCAGAGACTGCAGAACCACCGCATCCACCGCCTCAACCTTCGTCTCGTGGCTCTATCCCTCTTTCTGTTTTTCCGTGTTTCAAGAAACTCCTCAACCCGAACCCGAAAGGCCGCATGACACCGAAAACATTCCTGGACACCGGTATGAAAGAGTCGGGTGACGGCTCTGGTTTCTTTTCCAGCAATCGATTGGTGAAGGTCAGTGCTGGCCTCGACAACTTTAGCCTGGGTAGCGAAGCGGAGAAGGCTACACTTCTTCGGTTAGTGGAAGCAATGCGTTATAATACGAGAGCCTGTTGACCGACTACGAATGCAGGACACTGAAAGAGTCTGCCTCCTCGTTCCCCGCAGAGTTTGCCTCTTTCCGCATCCTACCTTCCCTCGCGACTGCGCTCGAGTACGGCGGCGCCTCTGCCGCCACGATCGTTCCCTTGGTTTTACAGTTTGGAAAGGGTGCTTCACCAGATGAATACGCGAACGTCATCCTTGCACCGCTTATCAGACTTTTTGCGAGTCCTGATCGAGGCACGCGAATGGCACTACTAGACAACCTCTCCGAGTACGTCGAGAAACTCGACAAGAAATCTGTTGTAGACAAAATCTGGCCCAATCTTGTACGTGCAGTGACTTCTATGTTTTCCATATTGTGTTCAAGGGTTGGTCCAGCAATCTGGATTCACAGACACTGTTCCTGTAATACGCGAAGCGACGGTACGTGCGATTGCTTTTCTTTCACCAAAGGTACGTTTTACAGTTTTATCCTACCTCACGCTTCCGGTAATATTTGTGCACGCAGCTTAATGATCGCATTCTCAACAACGATCTTCTCCGTCATCTTGCACGCCTTCAAAGCGATCCCGAGGCGTCGATAAGAACAAATACATGCATACTGATCGGAAGACTAGGGCCCACCCTTGGTTACAACACCAAACAAAAGGTTCTCGTGCCCGCATTCTCCAAGGCGCTCAAGGATCCCTTTGTGCATGCACGTATAGCGGGACTTATGGCGTTTACGGCAACTGGAGAATGCTTCAACATTGAAGATGTGGCCGCGAAGGTAATTCCAAGCATTGTAGGAGCCACGCTCGATAAAGAAAAGTGAGGATCGTGGTTCGTTACTGTAGTGTTACGTTGACCATCATCCAGAATCGTGCGGGATCAGGCTTTTAAAGCAATGGAACTATTTATGAAACGGTTAGAAACAAATGCAGCAGCCATGGTACGAATCTTTTATCTTCCGTGCTTGTTAGGTCTCTCATGATGTAGCCCGAAACTGCGCTGGTTGAGGGCGAAGGGAATATACCCCTGTCTATTCCGGGGGGTTTCACGCAAGCAAGCTTTGTCAACACGGCCACAGGCGCCGCTGAAGCGCTTGCTGGATGGGCCATGTCTTCTCTTGGGAGAAAGGTAAGTTTATAAACATTATTCCTCGCGTCTTCTCATGAGATTTCCTTGTCAGCTTGCACCGAGTGACCTGCAGAGCACCATCGCGAGCACCTCTTACGGCCGTACCTCGACACCACCCATCAATAACGGCTCTACACCCATTGGTGCTGGCAGAGAGATCCAACCACGAACCGCCCCTCCGAATGGTTCCACGCAACTAAAGGGTCTTCAACTCGGCGCGAACAAGACGGGCACAAGATCGGTTGCAGCCCAACTCGCTGAACAGGTTGCCGCTGAGGAAGGAGACAGTAATATCTGGTCTAATAACGATCTGATAGACGTAAACGCCGATGACGGAGATTGGAGTAATGAATTCATTTGTTGGAGTGTGCTGTATGCTCACTTTCGTGTCTATTTTCAGGTGCATTCGAGAGTGCGCCTGCCGTCGCACTGACGAAGTTTACTTCAGCGGCAGATTTAGGTTTCGGTGCCTCGCATCCAAGTTCCCCAAAGAGTAAGCCGATTTGTGAGCGCTCGTGGCAACTCACGTCGACGAACTTTGTTGTCTAGGTGAAGATGAATGGGGTGCCACGGATACCCTAGCAAGTTTGTCCAGCATACCCACGTCGACGTTGTGGGGTTCGTCTCAACCGCCTCGTGCGCTGACACCCCAGCCTCGAAAGTCGATCGGCGTGTCCAGAAAACCGACTGCCGTTTCGCCCGCCGCTAGTTCTCGTTCTACCCCTATATTGTCACCGGCGCCTCTATCGGTAGATCCGGAATCTAAGTCGACTGCGGGTATGTCCAAGGAAGAAAGGGCAGCCGAGATGGCGAGAAGGAAGGAAGAACGACGTCTGGTACGTGTTTTTTTTTCTGACCGACGGCTATCAGACATCAGATTAACGACGGCGACTGTAGCGTATAGAAAAGCTGAAAGAGCAGAAAAAGAACGCAGCGACCAAGTAATCTCTGATAGTCTAGGTTGACAAGAGAGCGTTGTCGTGTATCATGTTATCATTCGTCCCTTGGTTGACAACATTGTCGTCGTTGATCAGATCGGTGCTGGTATCGTGTTGCAAAGTCTCGTCTCATGGAACCCAAATACCACTGGCAGCTTGCACCGAGATTGCTCGCCAAGATGCCTTTCTCAGGCCTCCGATCATTAATCGACCGAATAAAGTACGTGCAAACGACGACGCTATACTGATGGCGCGGTTGAAACCGATTGCCTGTGGACTTGTCTGTGAACCCTCTGCTATAGCTACTGATTAACCCTCCAACCGATCTGTGGTAGGCAGATTGCACCCCAACAGCGCAACCAAGATACGACATACTGTTATTGGCAGGGGTATGAATGTGATGCGAGCACGATCAGCGGATGGCGTGGAGGACGCGCAGTGATGTGGATGTGGATAACCTTTAACGATCCCACTCTATCAGACCTCCGAGAGGCAGATGTTGTACTACCACACGTTTTCCCAAAACCTCTGCCTGCGGTAGCAGGGTTGTGAGTATGGTCCAGATGCAGGACGCATAGTGGACTTGCCTGGTACATCTCAAACAAGCCTTTGTTCACCTTGGCCCAAGTTTGCACGTGTGTCGCGATCGAGTACAGCTGAGATGAGTGCTCAAAGAACGGGCCGTACTTGACTTGATGAATTCTTGCGATCGCCATGAAATACAGATTGTCAAAGCTATCGATGGGGTGGGCACCTTGGGCGAGTTTGACGCCGAGGACGGCATTGACGGGTACGATCGTCTGATCTAAAAACGAAAAGATGTTTTTTAGAACCGACGGGAGCGGTACGACGGGAGAGGCGTACCTCGGAGTTGCCCACTCCCAAATAAATATGGGAGGAAGCTGTAGTCGTCCAACCCCCATACCCCATGGCTCCCGGCAGGCTCGAGCTTGTACGCATCTTGCAAGCGCCAGCAGAGGCGGAGGTAGCGCACAAAGACGTGGAGTACAAGGGCGCGTTCGTCGGGTGGGTGCGGGTGGAAGACGCGAAGGAGCGTGAGGGCACAAAGGAAGAGCATAAAAGCGGTTTCGTGGCCGGTCCCGTAGTCGAGACGACGGGTGCTGCCGAATGATTCCAGAAAGTAAGGTTTGAGGAAGCGGATGGCGGGGGCGTAAGTGGGGCCGAGGAACGTGCCGAGGAGGTGATCGGACTCCTGCGAGGTGTGCGTAAGATCGCGATACGTATCGGATAGTGGCAGCACTTGCCTTGACGAGGCGGTCGCCCCAGTACTCCCTGAAGATGGGGTTACCGAAGCGAGGCGTGGCTGTCCCGGGTTTTGGGACCGGAGAATCGTCAATCCACTTGTCTAGGGTGTCGAGAATGGAGAGCAGGTCTGTGGTGGCCTAGTTGCATTGAGGATCGCATGGGTCACAGTGGAGGAGTGCTTCTACCCTACCTTGCTGCAACCGCCGGACGCTGCATCTGAGTCGGACGTGCGTGGCACAGTGTGTCCGACAACAGAATCGTTTAATCGGCGTAGGAATAGTTGATAGTCGTGATATCCTGTTGTGTGCTTCCAATAAGCAACGTCCTCGTCGTAGCGAATTTTCTGCTCTGGCGACTTGACAGCATCGCCTAGGTCAGATAGAGAGATTTGGCGAAGGTCTCGTAGCGTGTACTGGGTAGTCATCCAACCGTCCTCTCGCAGCGGCCAACTAGTGCATGCCCACAACAGGGGCAAGTCACATGACACGATGACATAATACGCGTCTGACCGTTGTTCACTGTCGTTCAGCACATCCGCCAACGACACGCGCGAGACCACAACGATGCCGCCCTTTGACGACTGGAACGTGATCGACGACGAGGATGAGGAAGAACTGCAAGACGCATCGGTCAGCCTGCAGCGTCTGGTGTACTTACCAACTAACCCCTTTTCGTAGTTCTTTGAAGGGAAACGCGATGTAATCCTGTTTTGCATCGACTGTTCCGAGTCTATGCATCAACTCAGAGATGATCCTGTGTACGAAAATGTACAGACATCTCACCTCCTTACAGCCCTCGACGCCGCCGTCCAAATCCAGAAAAGAAAGATTGTTGTTGGTCCAAACGACTCCGTTGGAGTGTTGCTGTTCAATACGGTGAGATTCCATTCCCTCTTTTTCCGACAACATGTTCAACGATGCGAAATTCGGCGCAGACGCGACCCGACGAGGCCAAGGGCTATGCTTCCGAGATCAAGAAAAATGCATTCGTCTACCAGCAAATTGCACCCATAAGTGCGCCGACGATCCAAGACTTCATCCGCTTGATCGACGGTATATACGTTCTCTTTCGATGATATTCATTTATTGAATAATTCGTTCGTAAGAGGCTAGAGAGGATCCAAGTCTATTTCGGAGCACCTTCCCTCCTATTCAAGGAAAAAAGATGCCCATGGGTGATGTGTTCACGAGCTGTAACTGGGTGATACGCGATGGGTTGTGCACATTTCGTGCGTCGCGACGGATAGCTTTCTGATAATTTTCAGTGCGCCCAAGACAGCGTCAAAGCGCGTGTTCTTGATCACGGACGATGATGACCCGCATCCAAATAGCAAGCAGCTACTCACTTCTTCCAAGACAACACTTATCGTTCGCCGCTCATATAGATGGTTTTTAGAATCATCTGACTACGCCGACAGGACCTTACCCAAGCTGGCGTGCAAATCGAGCCGTTTTTTATCTCCACCCAAGAAAACCCGTTTGATCCAACAAAGTTCTATTCCGTCCGTTTTACTTTCTTCTGGGTGACCTGTGTTACTGAGCATAAACACGATAGTCCGTCTTACCGTCTAATGCCCTCGCCGAGGACGAGGACGAGGAGGACTCGGGGACGCTTCCAACATCCATTTCAATCACAAAGATTGACGACCTTCTTTCTCAGATGCGATTTCGCGAGGTCCCAAAGCGTGCCCTCTTTAGTATTCCGTTTGAACTCGGCCAAGGGTTCGTGATCGGAGTAAAGGGGTATGTTTCTCACCTATTCTTGGTGGTGACCAACAGTGCCTTAGCATTCATCAGCTATGGTTTAATAACCGAACAAAGGAAGGGATCATACAAGTACTTCATTGATCTAGGAGACCGAATGGAGGTGGCAAATAGCCGAACAGTCTACCTTAACGAGGTCCGTTTCTATTCTGCACCCGTACAACAGTTCCCCTTACCTCAACAGGATCAACAAGTAGAGGTAGACCCCCGCAAGGTATTGTTTGGCGGGAAGCTGGGCACTGGTCCGGCAGATGTCACTGATGAAGATGAGGAGATTAGCATGTCGATAACCCGGACGGTGAAACTCGGTCACAGGGTAAAGCCATTTTGGTCTAATAGGGTGGCGACGTGCTGAATGACTGCCCACACAGCCGTTCTATACTATGGATGAGATCCGATCTTTCCGTAACCTGGACCTCGAACCTGGTAATGCCAACTCCGAGCTTCACTATATCGCGTGTTCATATCCCGTACCCTCTAGGTCTCAAGCTTCTCGGCTTCAAGGAGAGATCTCAGCTGGTTTTCGAGGACAACGTGAAGCACACATTGTTCATTTACCCAGATGAACTGGTGAATGATTTAGTTTTCTGCATCAACTTCTGCCTCAGCCGCTTGTCACAGAAGTATTCCGGGAGCAAACGCACGTTTAGTGCTCTTCTACAGAAGATGTTAGAGAAGGACAGAATTGGATTGGTCCTCGCTCTCATCCGACGCAATGCTATCCCTATGTTCTGCGCCCTCGTGCCACAGGTGGATGACGTTCCATTTTCCCACTAGATTGCTAACGGTAAACATTTATTTAGGCTGAAAAAGCGGAAGAGGGCGGGTGGTGTGAACCTGCAGGATTCCATCTCGTCTTTTTACCTTTTGCTGACGATATCCGCACCGCACCTATCACCGAAGCATTTAGAGGTACGTCGACTCATTCTCTGAGTCCAACTTGCTTATGTTGTTTCTGTTAGCTACGGAAGAGGCCAAGAATGCTGCGAGGGCTTGGATCGACAAGTTGTGTCTCAAGAATGGTGTATATCCTCCGGACTCGTATCCGAACCCTGGTGTGTATTTGCCCCTCATTTACTGCGTTGTTCATTTGATTCCTTGGTGTCTTAGCGCTAGCGTACCATAGTGCTCAACTCCAGGCCAGCGCCTTCCGTGAAGAGTTTGATACAGAGGCATTTGGAGACTTGACACGGCCCAAGTACGATATGATTCACAAGGTTTGGCAATTCCTCCCATACCTCGCTGACATTAATTGACGTGTTGTACAGCGCGCGGGAGCACTGCTCAAAGAATGGAAAGAGGTGTTGTCAAGCGACGAAAACTACACTGCTGTCCTCGCAACGACAGGAATGAAAAGAAAGGCTGTTTGTCACCGAACCCGAATTCGATCTGTATCGTGCTGATGATGTGTCAGGATGTCTCTGTGGATGAAGCGGACCTTCGGAGTAAGTACGCGGCGGGAACACTAGAGAAAGTGAGTGGAGTGCCATTTATCTGTATATCGGATTCTAACCCGGAATGATTTTGAAAGCTTCGTGTCGATCAACTCAAGGTACGTCTTGTATAGCCATAGTGCGCACCCGTGCTGAGCCACTACAGGAAGTGCTCAAAAGCAAAGGTTTACCTACATCGGGGAGGAAAGCGGATCTCATCGAGCGTGTGGGTGAATGGCTGGACAAGCATTGATTCGGTTTTACTGCAAGAATGTGTCTCCCAATAATATGGCGTCTACAGTATGCACACCGGATACCAGAGCTCAGAAAGGTGCTCGAGAAGGGGTTAAGGGAGCCTCAGGAGTATTTTTGAATCACCCGCGAGATAGTGGCGCGCCCTCTGCGGTCGAAGGTTCGGTTCTAGTTTCGGTTTCGCATTCCTCACCATGTACAGTATCACTATTAATGCAATCTCTATCTCCATCTCCCCCGCCCGATACCGAACCGACAGAGGTACAACCCTCCACTCAAACAACGAGGTATAACCCCTAGCAGCCCACACAACCTGCCAATCCCCTTCTTCTTGGGGGTTCCTCTCACCTGCCGGCACGTCGTGCGTCATACTACAGATTTCCTATTCATGGCTCTCCGTGGAGAGGGCCGCGATGGTAGCGCCCCCCCTCCTCTCCCTCGTGGAACGACTGGGATGCACACGAGGTAGAATCGCGAGGTCCGACGCCGACCGACCAGTCTCCCCGATCGATCGAAAGCGACCGTCGTTGCCCGAGTCACAAGTACGAGTCGGTCTCTCGTTCCCGACGCTATCGACCGTCGTGCTATTCCTTGACATACCCTCTACATGGCGAACCGACGAGACTGGTGCTCCCAACCTGTCTCGGATGATAGTTCCAGGATGTAGGTATGAAGGTCAAAGTCAGACAAGACCCATGATGTGGGGTGTGGTGTAGTAAGTTCTTCATGATTAGCTCGTACGTACTGTAATCGTTTGTCGAGAAACACCCCCCAGGCTACGTCGTGTATTTTTGCCCAAAAAGGACTCGCCAAGGGGGCCATCGCATCGCGGCCAACGTTCACTCGTCTTGTTCTCATCGCTGACAACTGACAATTGCGTTGAAGAATTGCACGATAAAATAGCGTATTCAATTGGTGGGACGAGTAAAACGGTTCGAATACAAAGTGTAACACTACACAATTCTTTGACACATCAATGCAATCGACTTGGATGACGAGATAAGCGCTAACTACCCGTACGTTGATCTGAATCATTGGCAGTGGACTCGAGGAAGCTTGATACACTAGTAGAGTCGGAGGAATTCAAAATCGA
>JBBPLW010000334.1:0-18927 GCA_038089995.1 Tylopilus balloui
CCAACACTCACTAACCACCATGTTGAGCAGACGACCATCGCCCGAGTCTCAGATGCAGCTGCCCTCTAATAACGATCCCGACGGGGTCGAACGAAAGAATCATGAGAACTCGTTAGGCAACTGCAGCGGAGGCTAAAACGGATCCATCGTCCTCAGGGGTCCTAAACGTTTACTTAAAACATTATCGTCATGGTCAACATCTATCTGATTCATGACCATCAATCTCCCTTCCTCTCTATTTCCAACAGTGACGTCGAGAGGCTGTCTAACCGCCCTTTCCGCTGGCTACGATACGTTATGTTCAGTATTTGTGGAGCCCGTGGTGATCTTTTTCATATGCCAGATGCCAGTGACGACCCAGTTGACTATGACACCTCGCTGGACAACCTGCCAGACGTTATATACTATAAGACCTCAGGTACTAGCAAATCATCTTGTTGTATGCAAGTTCATTGCTCAACACAGTCCTGTTATTCTCATCTCTCTAGGAGACTGCATCTTCGTGGACTATCAAGGCCTGAATGATTGAATCATGTCTACCGAGCAAACAACACGCCGCGGGGACTTTAGAAGGGCCGTCCTAGATCGAGATGGATCCTGCGTCATTACAGGCGAAAGTGCAGACGATTGTGATGCAGCGCACCTGATTCCCAGGAGCAAAGGCGATGAGGTAATGTCCATGGCCATTCTGTGTGATCCTTGATGATGATCTCTTCTAGTTCATCGCGAAGGTTGTCGAAGATCGTTCTCCCCTTAATGATCCACCACCTTCAATTTCTGGGGTTAACGATGGTCAAAATGGAATGTTGTTGAGAACGGACCTGCATCGCAGTCTTGGTCGCGGAAAGGTTGCCTTCCTAAAGGCGAGGAACTTTTGCAGTTTATTGGGCACCCTTCAGATACAACCATTTTTAGACGCCGAATTACGGACTGGAACCCAGTGACATAAAGATAGCCAACCCAGATCCCGCGCGCATGGATCACATCACACTACAACAACTGAAGAAGCCCGTAGGATATAACCCAACCATATTAGCATCTTTAATAGAAACGACAGAGTGGAGACTTGGAGAAGAGGGTATCGCCTTGGCTATGGGGGCAAACCTTGATGCACAGTTTCAGGGCTCGCCAACCACGTCCTCGATACACCTGCGACCCCCGACACCCCCTGCCCTTATCCTCGATTACGCGTATGGTGTTGCCGCTTACAAGTGCTGGCGGAGCGGGCAGGATGGTGACAAAGTTCACGCTTTGATGGAGGAATACCACAGTGCAAATTACGAACGTATACCCCCTCTCCCGCGACAATATGACGACGATGACAACGACATTTCTACCTCTGAGCAACAAGACGACTCTGATGACAACTATCGTAATAGCCCTACCCAAGAACAAGACAACGCTCATGGCCCTGATCACCCTTCCCACAAATCACAACAGATACCTTATGCGTCCCTAAGGAGGGGGGACATCATGGCGACAGCAATGGACGAGCTGAATTTGGTTTTAATGTCTATCCAGGGAATTACACCGCAAGAGGCTGCTTTCAGAAGGGAGAAGCAAATGGAGGAGGAAGAGCTAAAGGCCCAAGAAGCTAGCCGAAGCAAAGTGATGAAGTGGATGAGAGATACCGCCAGTAGTTAATAGTTTGTTTCCATCGTGCCCTTGTTTCGTTTTTCCCTTTTGCCATTCTTGACACTGTCAGACGATCATTGCATCTTCATACTACAGTCTACACGGCCGTTTTAACGAGGCGATTACATCGGGGAGAACCTCGGCTTGGAACACTGCCACGACGGAGAGAGGGTGCGAGTGATCTGAGAACACGGTCAGAAAGTAATGGAGTGGATGGGAACTACTGGTCGATAGTTCGTAAATAGCAGTGTTTATGACGCCGAGAATGTAGTACACGCGCCATCCTGATTTCATTCACTCACTCTTGGTGACTATAATAACGCCTCCACTGCTAGAAACCGCGATCGTTGCACGGCCGCAGATTGATCAGCGCGAGTAACTTGGTAAGCCCGGTCGGTTCTTGATCGGCTCTTCCTGCTTCCGGACTCTAGGCTACTCCTTCAGCACCTTCTCTCCAGCCGCCAGCGACTGCGTGCAACATGTCGAGCAGCCCTTCCGTCCCCACAAAGTCGCGCACACCGACGACCCGGAGTGGATATGGATCGTTCGACAGCCCCATGAGCACCCCAAAAACATTTCCGGTCGATCTTTACGAAGATGGGTACGACGATCCCGTATACCAAGCCAAAGCCCGCATCTTGAATCACTCCTTACAGGAAATTGACATGAGCAGATACTAGGTACGCAAGGTAAACAGAGGGCCTCGTTTGACGCTAAGCACCGTCTGATAGTGGTATCTATTTTTTGTGGCCGGCTTTGGGTGGTTTGCGTAAGTCCTGGTGTTCCCGCTCGTCCGAGGTGCATGCTCACACTTGGCTCACAGCGACAGCGTCTCGCCTGTAAGTGCACCCCAGAACGACGGCGTCTGATATTTGAACAACGCTCTGCCAGCTGCTGAGCGCATTGATTCTAACTCCTGTCATCTACGAGTTCCACTTCAACAGCCCGTTCCTGTCTTTGGCGTCCAATATTGGTCTCCTTGTCGGAGCCATCTTCTGGGGCCTTGAATGTGATGTCTGGGGGCGAAAGTTAGTTTGTCATCAGGTCATCTGGATGTGTCTGACAAAATAGTGTAGGTGGACCTTTAACTTGACGTATTGAAGGTGCTCAGCCTGAGCGAGGACAAGGTAGACGTGCAGCGTCTAATGGCGATCACTGAAGCTCTAGTAGGTTTCGTTTAACCTTTATCCTACCCTTAGTTCGTGCTCAGCCCAGAGCGTTAGAAATACAACTTGTGTTCGGATACGGTGGATTCCAGTCGAAACCCTTGTTTGGGTCTTGCTCCCGAAGGCCTACGTCCCCTCTCTATCGCACGCGCCGTGGCCCACTATCATGATTATACACACCGCCCTCTAATGTCTCTTTCTCTCCTCGATTCAGCTGACTTCTGCAGGTACTATCGCCCTCGCTGAGTTCCTCCCCGAACCCCCCCCTCGTACACCTCGACCTCACGGTGAACAACATCGACCTCGGGCGTCATAGTGCTGGTCTCAAAGCCAACAACGTCATGCGCTGTCTTGATTTCAACATCCCGCCCGACGATGACCAATTTGCAAGCATTTGTCGGGAGATCGTAAATGCGTGCGTGAGGAATACGAAGGAGGCGGAGCGGGCGGCGTGGGGTGGAGCGAGCGCAGGCAGACAAGGACGGACACCAAGGAATGCTGGTGAGCGGCAAGGGGACGGGCGAGGAAGAGAGTGAGTTGGCAAGGTGAGAGACGGGCTTCATGGCAAGGTAACGTGTAGTTTTCTTCTGTGCGCCTTGTTTGTGCGCGCGGATTGGGAGGGCACATTTATTGATTGTGGTGGTTTTCTCTCACTGTTTCTCTCAGTAGACGGACGTGATTTCCCGGGCGGAGGCACTGCTGAACGGATCCAAGCCGACTCGTTGTGTCCCCCCGAGTGCGCCAATTGGCTACAGGTTGGTAGATAATGGCGACATTTACCGTAGAGCGATTGCCTAGCAATGATTGAAAGAGTACATGTACTACGAACGGATACAAGAGAAAAACACCAGCAGAGGAGACATTCGGCCGTCGATCGTACACATATCCAATGATAATCAGGCTACCCTACGATCCTACACTGGAACATTCTCCTTGCGCCCAAAAACACCCTTCAATGCATTTTCCGCTCTCTTGACATATACTTGTTTTCCCTTCCCCTTCCCCATGTCCATCTCAAAACTGACATCCTCCATCAGGCTCCACTCCTCCTCTGGTGTCTGGTCCAGCAGACTTGGCTGGTTCTTCATATTGATCCTCATCGGACTCTCCGTCTCCTCCGCCACGACCCCAAGTCCACCAGACGCAATCCTGCTCAAATACGACTTGGGCCTACCCGATCCCATCGGCCCCGAACCCGAAACAGGAGCAGAGGATGCCGGAAGCAAGCTCCCTGCACCTAGTCCCAATGCGTCAAACTTGCTTACAAACGCTGCCAACGCCCGCCTCTCCTCTTCCAACTTGATCCTCAACCTCTTCTCCTTTTCGAGCTGCTTGATGAGTTCGTTCGCCCACACTTCTTTTTCTTCTCGTAGTTTCACCTCAGCCACCAACCGCCCCTCCCATTCGCGCTCAACGTCTTCGCGAACTTGGCGGAGAGGCTCGCCGAGGTTGTCCTCGTACCCACGTACGACGATTTCGAGCTCTCGGATCGACTTTTGTTGTTCAGCGATTAGCTTGTCTTTTTCCGTTTCGGGTGCATCCGGAGGGAGCTCAGGGCGAGCCAGCAGCGCAGCCTCCAGCGAGAGGATTTGGTTAGCCTGAGACTCTAACTGACGTCGGGCAGCAAGAAGCTCTTGTTGGAGCTGCACATCATGTTACTAAACCGCGCGAGGCAGGCACGACTAATGTACTGACCTGGTAAGGTGACATGTTAAAATCGACCTTGGACGGACTCCCGGGACGAGATTCATCACTCTTATTCTCGTCCACTGTCTGACTCGTCAAAATGAGCTTTGTCAGTTGTTGTATCCGCGCGTTGAGGTCCTTCATCGCCTTAGATTCGTCAATTTGCTAAAAACCGAAAAGGGTTAGATTTCATGCCTCGCCTCAACGCGAGGAACTATGTACGGGATTTGACATACCTCTCGTGTGCTCATCCGCCGATTCCTCTCCGGTGCCTCCGCCTCTCGCTCTGCCAACTTATTTTTAAGCTCCTCAATTTCTTTGCGGTATCTCTCAATGAGGGCATCCGGGTCCACGACTTCCTTCTTCTTCGCGCTCAGCTGCACACGCTTGATACGTGACGCAAACTGCAGTGTGCTCGTACTTTCTGTTATGGCCTGAACATCTGGGTTCATAGTGCAAACGACACTGATACGAGCATCTCCGGAGAGCGAAGGCTGAAGGAGGCGCGTGAGCTTGGAGTTACGGTAGGGGACATGATCGCTAGCGAGGGAAACGCTAAGTTTTCTGCCTAGAAGATTCGGAGAACACACCATACATTTTATTCTTGGCGGCATTCTCTGCCAACGTACTGATGACACTTCCTAGAGTAAGAAGACTGATGAAGTTCGTCAACCAACGATTGGCGGAAGGAGTGTCCGAAATATACCTTGTGTTGATATACTTTCCTTCCCGCGTTCTCTCCTTGTCTGATGTGGCCTTCTCAGACCCCGCAAGATCAATCAGACTCTGAGGCGGAATTTTCTCAGCGGAGCTCCTACTTAGACCGAAATGTATCCTTACCAAAACCGACATCTGTACACTCCTTCCTCCAATTGTTTGCAGTCTTGTCCCTCCAGGCGTCGGTGGCCTCGTCCCCGGTGTCTGCCTACCACTCGACTCCGCCTTCCCCTCGCCTCTTTCTCTGCTCTCGATTACAAGCCTGAATACGCTGTGACTCCGACTGCTTCGCTCGTTCCAATCCGTGCTCGCAGTCCTACGATGTCTCTCTCCTCTTTCCATAACTTCCCGTACGCCCTTTAGACTTGTGACGACTTCTTCTCGAAGCGGTGCGAGCACACCTTGACCAATAATTTGCACAGGTTGTGTCGACGACACGGAAGGGGGAGAAAGCAAATCGTAAATGGTCTCATTGTAAATTTCCAGGTAGGAGCAACGAAGCAGATACTCCCGTGTCGGTGTCCTCCTGATATGGGAAAAGACATCTTTCATAGCCCTTGGGATGATACCTGGTTGGTCTTCGTTACCGGACTAACACACCCATTGAGTATTCAAGAAAATATAACTGCTAGAAAGTATTTACGAGCGTGAAGGTCTTTCCACTTGCAGTTTGGCCATATGCGAATATGACAGCATTGTAACCCTCCATCGCAGCAATCACGTGGCTCTTTGCGACGGCATTATATACGGGTTTGTTTTCAGACCCCGTAAGGACCTCATCAAAGTGGAACTCCGGAGGAGGCGTCAGCGTCGTTTTAGCGTGCTGTGGAAAAAGTTTAATAACATTTGGAATGGAAATATTCCAGACTTCTTGTGCTGCTGTCGGCCGGATTCTAGAAAAGACGCGACTGAACGACAATCCTCCCATGGACTAACACCAACGAAAGCATACCTAACAGACACGAGGACCTTGTCTTCCTTGCCGTATTCGGGACTGGGCAGCTGGTTTTCGTCAATATCGCCCGAGACATCTCCTGGCTCGATCGTCTCAAAGTCGACGAGCACCTCTTCTGGGTCGACCCGGCTCACATCCATGGACAAGTCTCCTTGACCCATAAACAATGTCGGTGCAGGACTCGTGCCTCTTGGCGTGGAAGGTGTCTTTGGGCGTGACCCATCGGTAGACTTCGTCGGTGTCCCTGGAACGGGTGCGAGAGATGTATGGACCAGTGCTTTCGTAGTACGAACACGAGACTCGCTCGAAAGGGCTGCCCTATATTTTTTAGACGAGTTGAAGACGGAAGGGGTGGCGGGGTCGTTGCCAGAGACAACAGAGAGGGGTCGCTTGGGCGTGAACGGGGTAAAGCGGGCTAGTTTCGACGTGGAGGGTGTGTCCGTGATCATGGTGACGGTGGTTCGCTGTCGGCGAGGCGATGGCAGTTACCGGTCTTTGTTCTTGGTCCCGGGTTTGTCTCTGTTGTTGCGGTAGTGGTATCAGCGTGGGTCGTGTAGGTCGTGGGATATGGCCTTGTCGTCGCCGTCACTGTTGGAGGCGTTCGAGTTTGATCAACCCTGGGAAATTGGCCAAGACGCGTGGGGACTCAGCGACGCGTCGTGATCACGTGCTCCTGAATCGTTGGACTTCATGCAGAACGCAGGTCTCTTCAAGTTTGACGCCATTGCGACGGTGTGACGCCGGGAAAGAAAGGGATTCTTGGCGTCGTATGGTGGTGTACAAACCGCGGTGCGCTATGCGGGGCTGCTTGGTGCGGGTCAGGTTAACCGAGTACGTCAATTCGATTGGCACTCATATGATAGAACGCCACCGACGAAGCCTGGTCAGGCTCGATGGCGAGCATTCATCAGAACTGGGCACTAGCGGGGAGGACCGTAATCTCAAGGTTTCGAGGTTTCTGTTAGTGCGTCTCTTGGTACGAGGGTTCCGGGGAGATGAAAGCAGAGATGACAGAACATAGGTGACTAGAATTCTTGCCCAACGGCCAGTTATTACATGGATCTGAGGCTCGGACAAATCAAACATCGTCAAAAGCTGGCTTTGTAAGAACCCCAAGACAGCGGTATATGAGTCAGTGCCGATTCGTTCTGGAACCTCCAGACTCCCCTGATCATCGACGCCCACGACCAAGATCAAAGCACTCGTTTTTGGGTTAGCAACGCCAAGTGTGGCAAAGGCAGCGATCGAAAACCTCTCACGTCTGCCGGCACTCCTGGTGTCGTCCAAGTCGTTCTCCCTGCTACCCAGACCCAGCATGTCGTGTACGGTGCTACCCTTTCTATACGCGACGTCGCCTTCCTCCACGTCAAGGTATCTGTGGTCGTCTTCATCCTCGTTCTCAAATTCGGTGATCATGAAAGTAGGACTCAGTGACACTTTCTTGCGTCCAGGCTCGGCCCGCCCCTTACCCTTGTCTGAGCGCGGCGTCGGCAACGCTTTGTCCTTGTCCCCTTCCATGTGCCCGTCCTCGGGCATCACCGTCTCCCCATCCGCACCCGCTCCCGCTCCGACACCATGCAACCTGTCAATCTTGTGACCCAAGGCCGTGCAAATGCGACCGATGCACCATGCGTGACGCGATGGCGTCGATCCCTGCATTGAGCCGATCGCACAACCCAAGAAGCTGCTCCGTCTTGGGCTCGGCTGCTGCTGTAGTGCTCGATTGGATCTGCCCCGGCCCAGAGCGTAAGGAAAAAACAAGCCCACTCTACACGCCACCTTCTCGGCATCTCCTGGCGGGCCGTTGGCTTGGTACCCATCACACCCCATCGATATCTGGGGTGACTGGAAGAGCTTGCCTTCGTTAACAGATACGCTACTAGCCAACTGTCACCCAGATTTGGACACGCTGTTGCAAACAGCAGTGGTTCCAAGTCACTGGGGGAATGTTTCGTCGCCGAGCATGTTCGAGCCGTGTGCTAATACATTGCAATAAGGTTGACGAGGGCACGGCGCTCAAAACATCGCAGCGAAATACGCATGGTCTCATTGCAGCCGGCTTGAACTTCGCACATACATCAATCAAATACACTCTAGCTCAAAAGATCAGCTGTGCCGTGGTGCAGCAACCGTTCAGCATTTGCATGCACCGGTCTTGCATTGGCCAGATTGGCACCCGCACCTATAGGAACGAACGAGTCAGTCGAAGAGTCTAGGGAATCTCCTTGACAGCACGTACGACGATGCAGTACACTTGCAATCAGCACTTCCGCACCCGCTCTGGTTCACAGGAATCGACGTGATCTGTACGGTCGTTGTTCATTTCCCCCGAATCGTTCAACGCATGGATCGAGGGTGATAGTACGTACGGTGTTCATGATGTGGTTCTTGGTGATGAGAGTCGCTCAATGGGGGGACTGGAAAGATACGTTCAGTCCCACCCTCTTCTTATCTATGGCTGTCCTGTTTGACGCTGTTTTTTCGTGCGTGTTTCTGTTTTTGAGCACCTCGCGCCGATGTGCTGGGACGGCTACGCGCGCCGATGATCAAGTATCACTCCATCACTCTTTCATCTCCGCGTCCTACGTTCACTACTCGAGTCCCCGTCATGGCCCCATGACTTGGCTCCACCTCTTTTCCGGACCGTCTTTGACACACGCGATTGGGATTGGGTCCTCGATCATGATCTTTTGACCGAATCCAGCGTACTATCACGGTCGGTTGATCTGTAACCTGTTCCGACCTAACGGACCCCTCGTCCAAGGGAGCACATCACGTATCACTCGGTGCGTCGCAGCCCACTCTGTGTTCACTGACACCACTTGTGCACATATGAAAGTCCGTCTTTGGAATCGGACGACCCGGCGGACACCTGGGGGATACGCAACTATGACAGATGACGAGGACCGGGCCCGAAAGCACGGGAACAAAAACAGTCGGGCGCATCAACTAACCACATCAACAACTTACGTTTATCAACTGTGTCCCTAACTCTGGGGGGGAATGACCGCCATGCGGCGCGTCTGGTACGTTCTGGACATGGTTCTTCCGGATGGTGCCGCCACTACGCCGCGGTCCCAGAACCGATCCCTCTGGTCACCCTTGCCCCTGCAACAGCCCCCAGTGCCATTCCCACTGCCCACGTCCACCCTAATCCCCACCTCCTCACCCACGCCGTCCCATTCACGCAGGTATACAGCGTACTCACCGTAACGGGTCCCACTGCGCGCCCAACACACATGGCAAATTGCACCAGCCCATTGCTTTGACCAAGTGAGGGCGGGGGTGCATGCCGTTTGATGAGGAGCATGCTGAGGCTGTGTGGGATAGCCCCAATCTTGGAGAGCGCGAGGAGGGTCAAGAGGCCCGTCCAGATGAGTGCAGACGCAGACACAGCCGATACAGCGTCGGAATTGGAGGCCAAGATGTTGAGGGACGGAAGGAGGCCAAAGGCGACGGGCCAGACGCACATGCAAGCGTTGTATGTCTTGGCGTAGTCGAAACGTCGCAGGATATATGGCATAGCGAACGACCGGAGGAAGACGGCGAGAATCCCTGCTGCGGCGAGCACGTTTCCGATCGTCGAAGGCTGTTGGGAAGCGTATGAGGCCCCGTGAGGATCCAGTGGATTTGAAGTTGGGAATGCACCTCGAGTCCCAAACCGCCCGCATCAACAGGTGTATAACAGATGAGGGTGAAAACGACGTCGAATGTGAGACTCAGGAAACTCAACGCAAATCCAGATATCGTGAGTGCTCGTATGGCAGGTATCGAGAGGAGTTCCACCACGCTGGCGGGTTTAGCCCCGTCCGGATCCGTGTCCACATGTGTTCCTGAGGCGGATGGGGCGTGCGTGTCGGTATGGGCGACCTGTCGTTTACTTGGAAGTGTCTACGGACGCCAAGATAAATTGTCAGCGTACGTTCTCTCTGCACCCTTTGAATACTTTCGAATTCATACTTCTTTGATCAGCATATATCCCAAGCCCGCTCCGACGAGCGCACACGCAGCGCTGGCAATGCAAGGAGGCAGATATGTGTGTTCCACGAAAACACGCCAAGAGAAATACTTCGGGTACCGCGTCGCAGCGTTCGCCAACGTCCCGCCGATGAGCGGTCTACATCATAAACACCCCGTCTAATCCAATCAGACCGGTGAACCAAAGAAGGGGAAACAAACCCGACGACAGTGCCCACTGGCCATGAGAGGCTGTAGATCGGCACTGCAAGGTCTTGATTGGTGTCGTCTGTGATCTCTGCCAGGATCGAGTGGATAACGGCCACGTTTCCAGCGACTAACCCGCCTACATTCGAGCCATCAAGATGGGAACAAAACCGTGGACCAGAGAACCAAACGACTGACCGAAGAATCTGGATGCAACGATGCCAGCGAACGACGTAGACAACCCAAATGCAGTGGTCGTCACCGCGATGCCGACGAGACCGGTAAACACAACAGGTCGTCGGCCGACGACATCTTGACCAGCCCTCCCACCGTGAGCCTTGTTACGAGGGTACGAACCGACCTTGTTACCGACCTGATATCCTTCCCCACTGATACACCGAAAACACTTGCGCGAGCGAGTAGGCGCTCTCCTATCCACCGTCCATGGGCCGCAGGCCTGGCATCAGCAAAAACGGCCTCCACATACAAAGCAGTCCGATACGTACGACTAGGCCACTGTAGAACCCGACCTGCTCCGGTGCCGCGATGCGCAGATCCGCAAGGAGCTGGTTGATGTAGGGAAATATTTGCTGGTACGCGATGGGGTCGACGATGCGGACTGTGATCAGGGCACCGAGTTGGGCTTTCGGAAGCGGCGTCGGTTCGTGCTTGGTCGCTGTGGTCCTGGAGGAGACGGCTTCGTCGTCATCGCCAGGTAAGAGTGGCGTCGACTCGCTTGCTGCTTGGGGGTCGTCGCCGTCGCCGTCGAAGCGGCTGGGATCTGCTTTGGCTATCGAGTGAGAAGAAGAGTGCGCCATTCAATTCTAGGGTCCAGGGTGCGTGGGCTTGTCTAGGGACAAACTACCCAAGGCCACGTTGTCGCATCTGTTTCACGTTGCGGCATTAACCCCGCTAGGGCGGTGGATTGGATGTGACGCTCGAGAAGGATTCCGATCCAGAGGAGCACCATGGATTCATGGAAGGGGGCTGGGTCTCCGTACGCCTGCTTGGGCACGCATAAATTCGCATACAACGTACGTAACCTGCGAGTCACTAAAGAAACTTCCCGGGTCTGTCAAGTCCAGGGATGTTCAGAAACGTACGTGCTACGCAAGCACCGGCAGATAAAACATTCAAGACCGTCTGATGAAGCGACCTGACATCGTTAATCACGCTACGCACGGGCTAGGGTTCGCGTCCATATCTATAGTGCATGCACCCAAGCCAGCCAATGCAAGTGTACGGTAGCTGGGTTCCCTGTGAGGCCAAAGGCGCGAGGCCAAACAGAACGTCGGCGAACGAGCTGCTAGACTCACTTGATCATCGCACATTGCCAACACACGTGTGACAACCAAGTAAGATACGCGTCTATTCACGCGTCTCAGCCAGTATCGTACAAACACACCACGTATGCACGACAGACGCGCGACCGCACGCACAAATGCGACGCCGTCAACGCACTATCATGGGTCACCGCTCTACACCCTTGAAGTATACCCGCCTCACCCACCGTCGACGGCGCGTCACCCACCCGTCGTACGGACGTGCGTCCGGTCGGGGATGTGTCCACGCGTCCGTGGTATACGTCCAGCCATCTATGTCGTGTGCACGATACGCGAGATCCGGTGAGGTTGGCGGCGACAAGGAACGTAGCATTACACAGGAAAGAGGGGAAAGCATTAGACGCGCAAGGCAAATAATAACCACGATGCACACCTTCATCTGCTCCAATGCAAACGCTCGCACTCGGAGCATCACCTTCAACCGCCCACGAAGCAATCAGATCGGGTCGCCAGCCTTCCGTCTCGACAAACGCCCAGCCAGGGGAGAGCGAAAATGTGAGGTTGCTACTGCCCGAAATACGACGTGAGCACCCCGAGCCACAGACAACGAGCACGTAAAATGAACGCCGAGCTAACGACAGAAACGCACCTAATTTCTCCGCCAACGCCACTCCATCCATCTCTGCCCCTCGTCCACCCCACGCGTTCGTTCGGCTTCAAATTCACCTTGGACCACGTCCCTGCCATTCCCGTCACTTCCACGGCATCTGCCAGCCCCGTCATTGTCCCTACTGTCACTGTTGCACTCGACGCCGTCGACGCCGCATCGTCCTCGCCGCCATCTTCTTCACCGTCCTGCACAAACGTGACCACGGATCTGCGTCGTTTCCCGTTGGCCATGTCCTGGATCCAACGCTCGTTCTCCCAAAGCTCGACCTGAGTAAGTGGGGCATTCCAGATGTCGTCGTCGAGTTTGTCGTTGTCAATGAGATGATAGAGTAAGAGGAGGATATCGCGGGGTGTCATGGTGAGAGTAAATGTGTGCGTGCGTTGGGGACGTGACTGGGGGCGGATGCGACGTGCAACGACGGGGAGAAGCGAGAGGGGGTTAGGGAAGCGAGGGATGGTAATTTTGAGTTGGAGAGAAACGCCCGGGCCGGTGCCCGATAAGACGGTCGATACAACAGAGAGTAATCCCTTGCAGTGCGGGTGGAGGGCGCCTATGCTGCCCGCACCTGCGAGGAAGAAGATGAGGCGAAGGGGGATGAGGTTAATCATGAGGATGGGGATGAGGAGGAAGAAGGTGACAAGGGTGAAAATGAGGATGGGATGGTGGGGTTGAGTCGCCGGATGAGTTGCCAATGGGGTTGGGGGGTCGGTGCATCGTGGGGATTTCGGAGTGGGTTCGTTGGATGGCACGGGGATGGATGTAGAAACAGAGGAGAACCTGGAGTGTGATTTAGGCGGAGATGGAGTCGACGTGGGTGGAGTTCGAGGGGCTACCAAGAGAGGGAGTAGGGGCACGATGGCGTCGTGCGCGTCCGAACTGGAGTAGATACCGATGAGCTGAACGATAGTCGTGCATGGAATACTCACTAGGTACCCATAAGATTCTGGATGGCCTGTATATTAGCCTGCCAGTCAGCTGACCCTTCTCCGACACTAATTGGGACGGGCTGTGCGCCTGGATCAGGGTAATACCCAAGCATGACACCAAGCAGCACGATATGAGGAATCAACAACGCCATTCTCGGGAAGTGGCCTGTTCCAAGTGAATGTGCGTACATGAGGAAGAGGAGAAACAGGCGCACAAAAGAAACCGTAGGTAGCGAGGAAGACGGTAGTGCGTTTCCAGCCTTTTTTCCATAGGACGATTTCCTCAATCCGATCCTGCAGCCAGAAGACAGGGCCCACTCTGGACACGAAGCGACGAAAGTTGGCGGTCATGATGGGAACCGAAAGAGGGTCTCGTGTGCTGAGGAGCGAGTGGGGCTGTGAACGGGGATTTGGTGTCGCGATAGCGGAGGAGATGATGCTGGCGGTGTTGGGCAAGGTCGGGGTGGGGATGGACGCGGAGAGGAGCAACTGCGGGACGAGCCCAAGCGTGGATTTGGTGGGGGAGAGCGAGTCGGATGCTGCGCGCGACATCGAGGACGATGTTCGGGTAGCGTCGGGCAGCGAAGTCACGATTTTCGTGGCGGGTTCAAGCGTGGCTGGTTTGAGTCGAATTGCGTCGGCGGGGATCTCGACGTATTCAAACGTCGCCATCGTCGTCGAGCACAGCGAGGCTCGCTGTTCAATGCAACGGTCCAATGGGTAATTTATCTCTATTTTCTCGCTGGCATTCCACTGCACCGCCACTAGTACCCATCCTCGCCATCGACGACAACGACGGGACAGTCGTCCACGTCGCGTCGCACGATGTCCACGCACTCCCCGCGCCCCCTCCTCCCCACGTTCCTACCGTCTGTCAACGCACTCCTCGCCGCTCTCGCCCTTCCCTTTACCATCGACCACCCAACCGACCTAACCCCCTCCCTCCTCCTTGCCATCTTCGAATCCCTCATCGGCGCCCGTCTCCCCATTCCTTCCTCCGTTCGCCAATCCCGCACACGAGATGCCAAGGCACGTGCCATGCTCGTTCTCCTGGGCGTCCTCGAGTGTGATGTCCTTCGGGGTGGGACCGCGACCGATGTAGAACACTCCATCGCAGCCTCAAACGCGGATGATTCGGGGCTAGGTGGCGCGGGCGGTGTCAGCGTCGATGGCTGGGTCGACGAAATCGGTCTTGGTGAGGTCGATCCTGAACGACTCGCCGATGGAGGTTGGGACGAGACGATCTTTGTCGGTGAACTTCTTTGCTGGCTTGCGCGTCGAAATGGCATCTTGCCTCGTTCCAGGTCCTTGCATCGATTCTCGCGTCCACGCTCGCTCTATTCAAACCATCATTCATATGGCACCGAGGAGGGCGAACGCGAGGGCGACATGACCGATTTTTCCACCTCACTCTTGCTCCGACCTGCTTCCGCTCAAAGGTTGCGGTCCCCACGACCTTCATCCCCTTCGCCGTCTGTAATTGGCACTGACCCCGACTCTTCTGCAGTCTCGCACATCACGGACGTCCCTCGTCATCCCCTTGTCTACTCGCCTGAACCTTCACTCTCTGTGTCCGTCACAACAGCCACAGACCTCTCCATCCGCGCACGAAGTGTCTCCTCGCGCACCAGCGTGTCCAATACACACGACGATCCAGACGAGTTCGAAGAAGCATCGCAGGACACGGTGCAAATGTACGATCCCCGCCAGTTGATGCAGGACGCAGAGGATGATGATGACCGGCCGCCTACGTTTCGCCCACGGTGTATACACGAACTTGAGGATGCTTCATATATCCGTGCGCTGGCCGGACCCTCCTCGTCTTTCAATGAATCAGTCTCACATCAGCATGTTTCTGAGGAAGAGGAGCCATCCGCAGACGAAGACGACGATGCAGGCGGGCAGGACAACGATGACCCCCACGCATCCCCAACCCCAATCCCCCGACCCGTCCGTCTCACCGGGTGGATTGACACCATCGACGCTGCCACTGAACCCATTCAATTTACTGCGTCCCGCTCTCACCCGCGCTCGCGCACGTTCAATATGAGCGCAAGTTTAGGCCGAGGTCCATCGTCTCAATCGCACCCACAAACGCAGTCGCACAGGGACGCACGCACAGGTGAGCTGCCGAGGCCGATGCCGCGCCTAAAGACCGAGCTCCCCCCTCGCTCACGGCCCGCCTCGGGTAAACCGCGCACGTCGCGTCGTGCATCGCCGTCGCCTTCTTTATCGCCATCTCCACCCCCCTCATCAAAACACCCACCCTCGCGCTCGCCCCCAAGTCCACTACCCTCTCCGCTCTCTCCCCCCGCACACTCGGACCCACCGTTCGACGTCTCGTTCTCCACACTCAACAATACGAGTACTCCTGCGAAACCCCGTCAGCTGCGACGCCCTTGGTTCCACACGACGACGACGCGCCACGAGATCACGCATGGCATAGCGGACAAAACAACAACAGGGACAGGACGGCTCCGTCGTCGCGACCGCTCCCCCTCCTACACGCCCTCCCCACCCTCGTTCTCGACCCCAGGCAGCTTGCAAAGCGCAGGTCCTGCCGGTACCTCGAGCATCAGGGCTAGTTCAACCGGACATTCCGACTCAAAGACACGCCTGGGTACGCCCGCACCGCCGTCAATAGTGACAGCGACGAAAAAGAATTTGACGAGCACGTCATCGTTGGCCATGAGCAAGGGCAAGGACAAGGACAAGTCCCCACCACCTGTCACTCCCCTCGGTTCGACGGCGGCGACCAACACGCTCCTGACCGAGCGCGCTCGGCTATTGACGGAGTTGGCGGCACTCAAGCGGGCGCGTGCGGCGAGCAGCTCCGGGACGAGGATGGATCCAGTATCGGGCGTGGGGATGGGATCGAGTGGTGGTGGTGGTGGTGGTAACGGCGTCGCCGTCGGTCGTCGCGTCGGCATTGGAGTACGAACCTGAACAGTCTCGCTCGAGAATTTACGGACACCATATACCTCAGTTTCCTTGATTTTTTTTTCCTGATTACACGATGGACATGATGACCATGTCTAAACCCATGATACGATATATGAATGACCTAATGACACACTGGATCAGCACACAGCTGGCCATTCTTGGATGATGATCCTATGCCTGAATTCCCTGCAGGAATGGTCCTTTTGATGTTACTAACTCTCAGCATATGCCACACATGTTCATGAACAGACACAGTTCTCAGAGGGGGGTAACATATCACCTTGCAAAGGGAAACATGACTAACACCACTGACTTGATGGCTATAATGTGGAGGAGGAGGGGTGAGTGAAGCAAGCCAACAATGACAACATACAGACTCTGGGGGAATTATAATACAATTTCTGGACAATACTTCAAGCAAAGTTATGTTTGTGGATTGTTGATAGACCCATTGGGATGCCCCAAATCAATTTTCTAAGAAAACAGCAGACTAGTTAATTTATTATAAGCAATACAATAATGATGAGGTAAAGGTATCATATCTTGTCAGAAAAAATTTCAATCATCTTGAAACCTTCTCCATTATGTTCCTAGGGTTTAAAAACCCCCAGGAACATACTTCTAGATATGCTGACAAGAAATTCCAATTTATGAGACCTTCCAGGTTTCTCTAGGGTACATTAGAAACCTAAAATAGGGTTTAAATGATATACTATATTTTGCTTTATTATCAATCATAGAAGAATAAATGCATACTCATACTATTTTATTCTTATTGAAAGAGAAACTATATATAATACTCACCCTATTTTCTCTTTCCTGGAAGGAGGACTGGTACGCTATTCAGAATGGCAGATCTGTCATATATCTCTGCTATTCAAAAATATAACAAGCTTATGCCATGTTGTCTCTTATGTGTACTATCATTCATAACAATGTTGGTCAAAGTGTAGCAGAAGTGTAGTCAAAGTATAGCAAGAAAGTAAAGAAAAGTTTAGCAAAAGTTAAAGGCTGAAGTGTAGAAAAAGTGTAGCAAAAAGTATAGGAAAGTGTAACAAAAGTGTAGTAAAAGAGTATAGGAAAGTGTAACAAAAATGTAGCAAAAGAGTGTAGGAAAGTGTAACAAAAGTGTAGCAAAAGAGTGTAGGAAAGTGTAACAAAAGTGTAGCAAAAGAGTGTAGCAAAATGTAACAAAAGTGTAGTCAGTGTACAAAAAAGTGTAGTCTTATTCTAATCTGTCCGTCCTGGACAGCGACACTGGCATAGCATGTAAATTCCCATGGTGCGATCTTTTTTTTCCCACAGTATGGTCAATTTGTATGGCTGTCCTGGATGGCAACACTAGTGTAGGCAAGTTAAATATTCCAATAGTGAACATTTTTTTCTTTGATCTGGGTAGAGTTTGTGGTGTGGCCATCCTGGACAGCGAGACTGGAGAAGGCATATAAATTCCCATGATGCTATCTTTTTTTTCCATGGCCTGGTCAGAGCATGTATGGCCATCCCAGACAGCAAGATCGAAGAAGGCATATAAATTCCCATGATGCAATCTTTTTTTTTTCCCACAGCCTGGTCAGAGCATGTATGGTCATTCTGGACAGCGAGACTGGAGAAGGCATATAAATTCCCATGATGCAATCTTTTTTTTCCCACAGCCTGGTCAGAGCATGCTGGAGAAGGCATGTAAATTCCCACAGTGCGATCTTTTTTTCCCATGGTCTGGTCAAAGCATGTATGGCCATTCTGGACAGTGAGACTAGAGAAGACATGTAAATTCCCATGATGTAATCTTTTTTATATAGAGGCTAGGGTAATTATTATTACAAATGCCCAACAATATTTTGGACAAAATAAAATTAGGAGATTGTAGATATATCTATTGGGATGTTTCAAATCAATTTTCTAAGAAAATGGTGAATCAGTTATTTTGTTATAAGCAAAACAGTGATGAGGAGGTAAAGATGTCATATCTTGTCAGAAAAAATTCCAATCATCTTGAAACCTTTTGTATTGTGTTCAGAGGGTTTAAAAACCCCCAGGAACATAACTTTCATCATGCTAACAAGAAAATCCAATTTATTAAAGTAATAATAAACATTGATGGGAGATAGATAAAAGATGTTGATGAGATAAAATATAGAAGCACTACAAATGGCCAAATCATAGTCTACAGATGCTATATGCACTGGGGAAATATAATTTGGACAGCTGGTAAGCAATGTCAATTCATTTGAAGCAGTGATAAACATAGGTAGAGAGTAGAATGAAGATGTGGATGAAATAAAATATAGAAGCACTACAAATGGCCAAATCACAGTCCACAGATGCTATATGCACTGGGGAAATATAATTTGGACAGCTGGTAAGCAATGTCAATTCATTTGAAGTAGTGATAAACATAGGTGGAGGGTAAATCAAAGATATGGATGAAATAAAATATAGGAGTACTACAAATGGCCAAATCATAGTCTACAGATGCTATATGCACTGGGCAAATATAATTTAGATAGCTGGTAAGCAATGCCAATTTATTTGAAGCAGTGATAAACATAGTGAAGCGACTACCCAACGAAGGGGTCTACTTACCCTGTGAGAACAAGTAAATAGACTACCCGAAGGCTGGAAGGGTAGGAGCTGGCGCTAGTGAAAGCACTAGCGGAGGAGGAGGAGGAGGGCGAGCGAAGCGAGCCCGACGACGACGACGACCAGGCGACTGTGGGTTGGGAGAGACTTACCCCCGACCCCCTGTTTCGTCATTGTCGATGACTCATCAGGCCTGGTT
>JBBPLW010000335.1:0-11917 GCA_038089995.1 Tylopilus balloui
GTCACCGAGCCTGCCACCAAGCGAGGCTACAAAAGCTGTTTCTCCCCGTCGTACTCTTGCTTCTTGCGGTCGGAGCAACAGTGGTCATCTGCTGTGTAACCGACATCGACCTATGTGACTTGGTCGGCCTGGGAGCTGATGTGAGCGGCAACCCATTGGGCAAGAGGCAGTCCACGTCTGGCGGGCAGTCTACCTTTACCGACCGCAAACGTACGTTTTTGTCTCCAGGAACACGGTGTTTGTTGACGCGGTCACTGACGTGGTCGCGAAAGTGTATCTCATCATCGTGTTCGTTGGGCTGTTCCTGGTGCTTATCGCGGGTATATTGCTCAGTTTTTGGTGCTGCAAAGGTAATGTGCCATCATTTTAGGAGGTGCACCGCGCTGGATCATTAATTGCATGTAGGATCGTTTGAGAACCCGCTCTGTTGCCCTTGCTACCTGTGCGCTTGCTGTGGAGGCCTTGGTAAGTGGTTGCCATTGCAGTTTCTAGACGAGTCACTTAGAGTGTGTCGACAGCGTGTCTGGAGTGCATTGGATGCGGATTATGTGCGGCCGGACTGGATGCTGCTTGAGTATGCGGATGAATATTGTCAACCATTGCTGGCACGTGCACAGGGTGGGCGTGTCATGGCCATCTTTTTGAACCACACATACCTTCTTGGACGTTTTCTTTTTTTGCTGATAACACTGCCTAGCACCTTAGTTACCCACATGGACCAGGATGAATACTATGCCATGACCTAAATCTGAGTAGTTAGGGAGTTGGGGTGAATATTGTGATCAACTACCCTGGATCAACGATGAGTAGGACATTCAGATGGGCGGAGAATCCTCGCCGCTGGATGACGTATTTGACCTGGCCGAATAATTACCTGCCATGGATAGATTCGCGGTGGGGGATTATAACGGTCTGTTCGATATGAACGAGAGGCAACTCAAAGCGAATCACCACTCTGGCGAGCAAGAAACTATTCCGAAACTAAGGGGGAAGTACACGAGCGAGGCGACAGACTTATATATATATACAAATTCCAAGCGATGTATGATATGATGATGGTGTACGAAGAGAAGGTTACGTTGGGAACGGAGGGAAGCAAAATCATCAGAAAGAAATAGTGGAGAAGGGACCGAAGGCGGAACGCCACGACAGGTGGGACAGACACACGGCGGGTCAAGGTCGGCGACAAACGAACGGAGTTTCATGGTTGGACGAGGGCGAGGCGCTGAGCGTTGGCCAACCCGATGTCACGTTTCCATTCGTGCTCCTCACGAGGGAAACCACGCCGATGTACAAGATACTCAATGTGACCACGGCGTTCGCGAGAAGCTAGAATGGCTTCGATCTCCTGTTCTTCAGCCTGATTGACGGGAACAGGCGGTGGAGGCGGTGGTGTCATCTGAGATGCGAAATCGTCAGGGGTGTACGGCCAAAGGAGATATTCATTGAAAACAAGATGGATACCCCGCAACGATTTATCCAACTTTAGATTGTGTGCACTGGTATCAACCTTCATGAGGACCTTGAACGGGCCTTATCATTTGTCGTCCGACTTGCGAGATGGTCGATCCGTGCGAATGTTGATCGCCTCGAATAAAACTAGATCACCCGGGTGATACTCTGAGCGACTGTGGGCGTGTCGATCATGAAAACTGCATGTTCCAGCGCCACACGGTCATCTTCCTGCGTCTGCTTCATATGATCTACGAAGTCTTGGGAGGACGCATTCCGGGCTTCCTCACGACGTTCGACCCCCACGAGGGGTTGCTGACCGTAATTCTACAAAGGACCCGAGGCTGGTAGACCAAAACGGCTGGTGACGAGACTAACTGGAGGGAGGGGAGGGGCAGTGAGCACGCCAAGGGACGAGCGGTGCCAAAAGTGGGAAGCTAATGAGTGCACGCTAAAACTACCGCAGACACGCACTAAACAACGAGCTGTTCTTCGACAGAACATGCTATGCGGTGTTATTTCATGAGTCCCTGGCCTTTCGGCTCCGATGTTCGTATTTCATTGAAGGTGCCACGCGACTTTTTTTAATCAAACGCTGTCGACCGCATAGCGGTAAGAACCTTATCTCCCCTAGTCTCGGGTCCGAACCACACCTAAATAGCTAATTCCGGAGTTAGCATCGCAATGCGAGGTCCCCATGCATAACAGAACGTGACCGCCAGTGTTTGCCCGTTGTCGACCGGCGTCTGTGCGCGTAACTTGGTGCGAGATGCGGGCTTTTCAGGTCTCGGGACGCTCGTGCCTTATGCACACTATAATTTGTATGTACCTCGTTGATCCGGGTGTTCTTAGCTTGCCCGCGTACCGCCCCTGCGAAACATCGACGCTCGCCTCAAAGCGCCTCGTCGTCGCCAAGCGCGCGCAAGTCGAGTCCGGATACAGCATCTAGGAAGCTCAAACCTGTTTCTCCGACAGATCGATCGAGTCGGCCGAGACAGTCACTTTATCTCGACTGCCCTAAGGCGTAGGAAAAAGGGATGCACATGATGGGTGGTGGAGAACATCCGAACGGTATTTGGCTGGGATCGGGTGTGGTGTGAGTTTCGGCCTGAGCAAAGGGGTTGGCGGAAATTTCAAGAGGCTGATAGGTATCAAGGCGGCCCCGTACGTGATTCTGAGGCTATCCTCTAGGATGTACGGATTAAGAGAAACCTAAGGGCTCGAGATGCCTGGGGGAAAATATAATAGTTACCCTTCTGAAATCAATAGCACTCGAAACGAATCAGAGCCATGAGGTATCAAACCGGAATACAACTCTTCGTGTTTGGGCTGGAAGCAATGTTCTAGAAAAAGGGTCCGGGATGGTGGCGTTTGGGTGAGCGCGGACATTGCCCATGGCACCTGGAGGGTCATCGAGGTGGGTGTCCCAACTGGTGTCACGGCGTCGTGTGCTCGTCCATGCTTGATATCTCGACAGATGTTTTCATGGCTAATTGGTCCTCAACTTCCAAGTCACATCGGATGAGGTCAGCTACTTACGCAATTCAGTCCTTGTAAGGAACCAACTCGACAATCCGCAAACCAGCGAATGTTGTCTAAAAATATGCTCAAGCTCAGCTGGATTCCACGCAAGGGCTTGCTTCACACGGGGTAATGGTATCTGCCCGAAAAGTCAAACGCGCCTTGGGTGGCGACATGATGAGATCCGAGTCGTCATGCAAACATGTCTCGACCGCGGACGGGCACCATCGCTAACACTGAATGCTGTTTGAAGTTCACGTCACACAAGCTGAACAGACACCCACAGCCAACTTAACACGTGGAGCATCGCCCCTCACAAAAACTGCGTCAAATGACGCAGCAGAGCTACGCCCGAAGCCACAGAATACGAACATGAAAAAGAACCAGCTGAAGACCTACTAATAGGTAAGCCGGGTCGAAACGGAAGCGTGCAAGTCATTGCGGGAATAACTCTGTTCTAGCATGGGCATTATGACTGTCACGCGTGTCGTGCTACTTCAGCCGTCTACGGTGGTATGTTAACCCCCTAACTGCGCTTCCTTACCATTCTTCTCTCCCCAGAAACTCTTTCTGGAGGTCAAGATATTCTCGAAGCTCACCAACAGGATTCAGCGTCATGCAGTTGGGGAGCTCTGACCATGTCAGTCCAAACTTTGCCTCGAAACTAAATTGGGCTTGTGCGCGAGTGTTCTTTGCCGTTGTGTACACCCTGATGAGGCTGCTCCCCACGCTACCAGGGCTAATTCGCCAACACCGTGAGCGTGTTTCCAACGTGGGAGACAAGTACTGACTTGCATATTTCAATTAGCCTCTAAACCCGGCATGTTCATGACTATAGCCAGTGCAATCTTTCTTTTGCGACCGTGCTGTATGGGAATTTAGCATCAAGTCGTTTTCCCGGACATCCTTATGGTGTTATTCCGTGTTACCCCTTTGATGATCGAGGCTGGAAGGCACCTCATCGTATTGTTCACTGTTTACTTCTCCCTCGCTTTCGTTATCTCCTCCAAATATCTCCCGATTCTTCAATATTACCTCTTCTGTTGCTTCTGCTCACTGCTTCTTTTTCACGATTTTCCTTGCGACTTCTGAACCGTACTGATGTGATTCCCCCAGGATCCACGTTCCTTTTGTTATTTTTGGCTACGTCTGCAAACTGATGCAATGCCAAAAGATTGTTCATATATCACAAGAGAACCTTTTGCATTCCAAATTCCTATTGGCTGGCGAAGCATTTTGCATCCCAACGAACATGCACGCGGCTGCGGTCGCACCCATACTCAACCATGATCTTGTCCTTTTTCTCACTTGAATATCATTGAGTATTCTGTCCTCACAGACAAAGGAATATTTCCTTCAAAACTAGAATCCTTGTGTGCCACATCCTAACGTCTGCATCATCGGCGACACACGCTGCTCGCAAGTAGATCGTTGGTGATCGATTTCCAGGTGCTCACTTGTAGTACGCTGATCGGCTGTCGCTCCCCTCTGCGTCTGGTCTCCCCGTTCGAGACATTTGCATAGTGACATGGCTCGATACCTTGCATTTCCCGCTTCATCCAGCTCGAAATGCTGTCTAAACCTCCACAACGGCAGCTTTCTCCCCCAATGTAATGTATTGGAGCTTTGCTCACAGGTCTTCCTAAAAATGCAATGCTGTCCAGTGACCTGGCTCAATCAGGATCTCTTCCCGTTGCGAGCAAATATTTAACAGTGTCGCGTTTTGAAGGACCAAGCGCTGCCGTCAAGGCTCAGGGGATGTTCTGAACCAGTATGGAGTTACTGTGCGGAGTGTGATGTTGCCATGTTTCGATCAGGATGACCCCGCAGACAAAGCTCTGACAAAATATGTTTTTTTTTTTTTTTCGGCTGGGTGTCTCGTCAAGGTTACTCACGTCCCCTCGGAAGTACCAGTCGTCAAGACAAGGGGTCTCTTAT
The DNA here is from genome assembly GCA_038089995.1 of Tylopilus balloui. Classification (NCBI taxonomy): domain Eukaryota; kingdom Fungi; phylum Basidiomycota; class Agaricomycetes; order Boletales; family Boletaceae; genus Tylopilus; species Tylopilus balloui. The sequence goes on from JBBPLW010000335.1 coordinate 4,912, forward strand.
AATGACTACTCCGATCAACTAATCGTTTGGGTCGCGGGGATGAGTGCCCTTTTTGTGGTGCGTGCGTGTACGCTCATTCATGATCCATGTCTCCCGATCCCAGGCCCGCCGGTAACCCTATGGTGACCGTTCGTCAAGCCACGATTATTATTACTATTATTATTTTGACGGAGTGATTTATAAAGGCGTGGTCCAAGACCCAGGGCAACCCGCTCCACCAGCGCCACTGCGCCAGGAGCACATGGACGCATCCTAATCGGGCACTCATCGCTGCCGTGCCTGGCTCTCGAGTCGCTTTCCTGGCTATATATGTATATATCTCGCATCACCGCATGGATGCTTGTCGCCGTCGGCCCTTCCCAAAGTATGTCCGCTGACCAAGTATGGTATGCAATCTTGCGCCGCACCGTGGGCGTGGGTGATGCAGATCGCCGGATTTAAAAAAAAGTCGCTCTCCTGATCGAGTATATATATTTATCTGGCATGAACGCATGGATCGTCGGCATCCCAAAATACGACCGTATTGCACCGCAACGTGAGCGTGGGTGCAATCGAGATCGCCTCGTCCCTCAGAAAAAAAACAATTCGGCCCCTCAGGTGCGAAATCTGGAGGCGGGCTCCCTTGGAAAAATAAACCATTGGTCAGTAGAGTTCAAAAGTCGTCAAGGCTCGGCTAAGTACCGTGACAGCAGATAGGACCGCGCACACGACCCATAAAAACGTCCGTCATCTAGAATGAACGAATGGTGCGCTGACATGCAAGTCCCGAGGAACGTCGATGAAAAGTCTAGGCGATAATATCACACTCTGCCGGGTACATCGGGAATCGCGGCTAAGCGTCCACAGCCGTTATTGCCCTACTATACTTTCGGAACATATCTGCTCATTAGGCATGTCCACGTATCCTACAACTTCAAACAACGTCGACGTTTTAAAAACATCGCTTCGAAACATCCGACTACGTATCAAAGAAACGACAGGCAAGGTTCGCGCCGATTAAGAGGGCTGTAAAGGAGAACGGCAGCCAAACGACGTCCCAGAGTTGCCTGTCTGGAAGGCAGCAATGATTGACACGATGGCTGAGTACGACGCCAGCACCGCGGTCGCTACACACGCAAGGGTGATGACTAGGTTCCAAGTGTTGAAGAGGAAGTGTTTCTTGTCTGCAAGAACAGAACGCAAGGGGACACAGTCAACGGATGATATTCAGGTAGAAAAGACAAGATCATGATTGCACGTACAGCCGCGTACCCAGCGGGAAATGTTCCGCCAGCTATCGATTCTGGATGTACGGGGATTCTTCAAATCGAATGGACGATCCCCTGACAATGCATCAGTTTGCACGAGATAGCCGAGAATCATGAAAGGCGGGAACGTGTACGAGAACTCTGCAAAAAAATGCATCAGCGCGGTTCAAACACTGCGAGGTAAGTCGTACGGAAGATGCAGACGGCGGCAACAAGGGCGGACAAGTTGGAGAATTGGGGAATAGCGGAACCGATGACGTAGGCGAGTGACCAGTAAACAATCACCAACACGCCGAAAAGGATCTTTCCGGGCTTGGCCATCAGAGATGGAGCATGGAATAACTCCACTAGGATGGTTTGATAGATAACTTTGACGCCGATGTTCCCGTACAACGCGGCAGCAATGACAGCCGCAATAAGAGAAATCATATTGGTTGCGGTCTGTAAGCTGTAAAGAGAAATGCCTTGGTTTGCAGGCTGGTTGAAAGTAAGTCAATCACTTGTCTAGGCAGATTATGCAGGAAACGTGCTCACGTTGATGACAAACTGGCCTTGATACGAATAGACGAACAACCCGAAGAACATGTAAACGACGGTGATGAAAATTTGCGCGCAAGCCATGGCCTTCCAAAAGTCCATTGGTCGACGCATCTCAGCCATGAACTCGATAAAGATCATTCTGGAATAGCTTTGATGAGACAGCACTCCTGACTTTCCAAAAACGGACTTACGCGCCGCCATAGGAGAACACGATTTGCATGATACCGTTAAGCTGGGGCTCGAAAGGCTGCAGGTTGATCGCGACGGTTTGAACAGGCCCTGCTGCAACGCCATACGCAGACTCCGCCGCCGAAAAATTTGGGGCGGTGTGTGCAACAGCACCCATCGTTATGATTAGTGTGATGATGTTGAGCCAAATGGAAAAGTTCGCAACCCAGCCGAACTTTCGCAGTGTTCTGATCTGTCCCAGGAGCATGCCTACAGAAGAATCTTTAGTTTATTCTCGTGCGAGGTTGCACATGACTAACCAGCTATCATCCAGACGATATTACAAACGCTGAAGCAAAGCTGTTTTCATAAGGATATTGGTTGTAAATGCTAGGGAAATGTAAATGCATACCTTGAATTTTACGACCTGTGAAAGACCCTGACCATTGCCGAGGATGATGAGACCGACGTTAATGATGAGCTGCAAACTCTGCAAAACATTGCACACTGCGAGGACCTCAATGGAAAGTGCTTGTAAGGGAATGTGAAAAACGCACGGATCCGGAACCAACTCCCGTAGATACGGTAGCCAAGGTCTCCGAAAGATCTCAAGGGGAACCGGTCGGAATCGAGCTTCAAGAACATGTGCCAGAGCAAGAAACCACTGTAGGCCGCCATGATACCGAAGGCAACGAAGCATGCAACACCTGGGCCATATCCAACCTGCGCAAATGCAAAGGGAGCCGAGTAAGGACCAAGGATATCTACCTCATTGATCAGATGAATACGATATGCTTGAACGACCTTATCATACCAGTGGTGATGAGATAGAAGACCGCGCCCCACGAAGCCGTCCTCATTGCGCTCGAAGCGGCACGATACTCGGATGGAGAGATAGTGAGGACACCAGCCTCATCAGATGCAGCCTTTTTCTCATCAGCGGATGCGATTGAGTCCTGATCGCCGTAACGGTTGAGGCCAAATAATTCGCTCCACCAACCAGTCGGGGGACGGTGGCCTTGCCTGCGTGCTTCAGCAGCCTCCCTGTCTCGCTGCTCCCGGGCATAAAAGAGATACGTCTCGAAGTTTGGGGCAAACCCATCGCTGAGAACAGGATGCTCGGGTGCGCCGATATCCTTTTCCTCTTGAATGTGCACGCGAGGGTCGTGAGCTTCGATAGCGGCAGGAGGAGGGTACGACATGGCAGGTCGTTAGGAGACTCAGAAGTAGAGTGATCGGTCGCTTTTAAACGATTGTTTATTTTTAAAAGTGTGCCTGGTTCCATGTGGACCTCATGGTGCGTACGGAGGCGGTACCCTGCATGTGCAGCAAAAGCAGCAAAAAATTTCCCTGTCCATAAAACATGTGAACAGATCTCGGAAGGAGACAGCTTGCATTCTGGGAACAGGTGCCTGGAACGTCGGCTAATAATATGAGAGAAGCCTCTGAGCCAGGGAAGGAGGTCCTTGGTGGATAGATAAGCCACATCTTTCCATTGGTCTGGTGGTGCGTGCTGTGCCGTTCATATGAGCGGGGATACGAGCAGGCGGGGATTAAAAGACTGACATGGATCGATAATGGCGATGATAAGAGGGACTTGTGCATTTCACCAGTCGTGAAGGCGGCCGCATCAGCTTGAGGACAATTCTAAGCGTCTGGCATGAGAGCCGATGGGATTAGCGTGGAGTGACGCGCATCATCCCACGGTTCAACTCGTCCAGTCATGACCGTCCATCGCGTCTTGTTCATTCCCGAACTCCTCGACATCATCTTCAACTTCGTGGACAAAGGCTCAAACGTATCCAACGCCTGCGTTTGCAAACGATGGTCCGAGGTAGCCCTCGACGTCGTGTGGAAAGAGGTCAACAACCTCCTCCATCTCTTCCATCTACTCAAACCGATATCGCAACAAGAAGTCACACTCGAATACGTGTGCAGTCTTCATTGACCTTTCATGCTCTCACTGATTCCATCCTCCACAGTACTTTGAGACTCTCCCAGAAGCAAACGACTGGTCTAGGTTCGAAAAGTATGCCTCTCGCGTCCGCGTCTTAAGGTTCAGAGCCACCATGTACAATCTCGAAATATGTTCCTTGCTGGACGACGTCGCCAGAACGCGAACGTCGCTGGAGATCTTGCCCAACATGCACACCCTCGAATGGATATATGCCAGCACCGCTCACATGGAACGATGCAAGTTGTTCCTCCATCGCCGTCTCAGGTACCTCTCTGTGACAGCGCCATCCCAACTGGATCCCCGGCCGGATTTCTACACCGACCTCTGTGCGCGTGCTCCCCACCTCCACACCCTCACCCTTTTCGTCCCTCTTCCCGGTAGACCCGTCGACGCTGAGCTCCGCGTCCTATTAGAAAACTTGCCAGAGCTCGAAAAGATCGTCTTACCGGAATTCCATTACACGTCCAGCGTCATCGAACTACTCTCCCGAGCCAACAACCTTGCCGTTGTCGATTTCAACCAAGACCTCAAGCTCGGTTGCGGTGACCCAGCCAATGTAGCAGTCATTGCCCCCGTGCTCGAAGAAGGCGCATTTCCCTGTCTACGCGAGCTCAACCTGTCTGCCAGAGTCGATGACCTCGACCGCTTCTTCCACTCGAGGTTCGCGCCTACCCGCATCACGACGTTATACATCAACTCGTACACGAACCACACGCCAACCGAGGTGCACACCTTCCTCACCACGCTGTCACAACGATGTCCACTCTTATCAAAGCTGAATCTTCAACTTTATCATAAAACCCTCCCGTCCGTTCTCCCTGCAGACCAGCAACTTTCTTACGCCACCATCAAACCCATTCTCACGTTTCCGAATCTAACCTCCTTTGAACTGGTGCACAAATTCCCACTCAGAATCACGCTCGACGACCTCGAGGACCTGGCCAGCAAATGGCCTCATTTGGAATCCCTCATACTCAACGCAGAACCCCTCTTCATCAGCGAGGACGCGTTCACGCTCGACCTCGGCGCGCTCCTCCCCTTTGCGCGCCACTGTCCCCGCATACGCCTCCTCGGGCTCTACATCAACGCGACCGAGGCCGAGATCCCCTCGTCACACACGCCGCTCCCGCCGTTTGTCGCCCTCCGAACGTTCGCGCTCGGCACCTCCCAGGTCCGCAATACGAGCGCGGTCGCGGCATTTCTGAGCCAGATCTTGCCCGCGCGGTGTATGCTCAACCCGGGGCTCACCTGGACCGAGTTCGGACCCGAGGAGGCGCGGTTTCTCCCCTCCGAGCTGCGGCATCCGCTGCAGAGGCGGTGCTCGGCCTGGCATGCGGTCGAAAGGCTGCTCCCGGCGCTGATACGATTGCGCCACGAGGAACGCGAGCGGTCGCGCGCGTTGCAGGAGGAAGTCGAGGATCTGCGCACGCGGAACCGGCTTTTGATGGACAAGGCAGATACTAGGACGAGGGATTCGTGCGTCGTCGTATGAGGGGCCCGATCTGGCACACCATCGATCATGTATTATATCTTATCTCATTGTGTTCGTGCTACACGCTCGGAGGGCGGAAGGGGAATGGATGGGCGTACAGGATCTCTACATGCCGTTGCAAGTGCTCTCCGTCGTTAATCGTTATCGTTGTATCGCTCTATGTACGCCTGGAAATGGGGCGTCTCGGGATAGTTTGTTTGTAGAAATGCGCCATAATGCCTTCGGTGTGCGTGATGGTCAGGTTGAACACAGGATGCGTGGCGTTCTAGGCGGGGCAGGCACTGTCAACATGGGACGTACGTATGACGCGATATAGCAAGGCACACACGCACCACGCGGTTCACCGCACCGCCAAGGATGTGCGACACACCCTCCCCTTCGGACCACGCAAGAGCGTCCGCGAACGAGGTTCTGCGAAGTTGTTCATGTGGTCCATCTGTTTCTCTCATTGTTGAGCATCCCGTTCGAAATTCAACATCGGAGTGGAACGAGACGTCACCCGATGCCCCCTGCCACGCTAGGTCGACCTGGGCGCGTCGCGCCGGTAGTGGGTTAACGTTGTGCTGCGCTGCCGAGAGCCCAGAGAGACAGTACAGCGTGTGATACGCGTCCGGGACCCTGCCCACGTTTCCGCAACGTTAGAGCAAAGCATCCATGCGGGACCGGAGCACGTACTTGGGTGGTTTGTCGCGCAGGCCTGCAGCGGGGTGCTGCGCCGCACACAAGATATACCTCTGCAACGCCGCCTTGTTCCACACCGACTCTGGGTATACATACGCACGTCGTCAACGAGTCAGCGCACTCTGGAAGCGCTTTACCGTGAGGCACGCCAAGCGAGGAACACGCACCGTCCACGTCGTCCCACTCTTTGTCCACGGCGGGACCGTGTGCGCCGGCATCCGCATCGGGCGCATGAGCGTGACTGCCCCCAGCGACGCCCAGCGACGCGAGCAACGCAAAACATCCTCCGACCCACCACGAATAACACCCGTCGACGAGCTTGTTCGTCCGGCCCCTAAACCCGCCCAACTCGATCTCGGCGCCCTGCATCTGCACGAGCCACCTCAGCAGTCTCTTGTAGTCGATCGACGGGTCGTCCCGAGCCGCCGTCGTCGGGCGGCGATGCGACAGACCGAGGTAGGGCTGCACCATCGCCCACGAGGCGAGCGCGCAAAAGGTGTACCCCCCGTGAGCCTCGCCGAGCGCCGGCCGCACGTCCTCGAGCAACGCCCCCTTCCCCCTCTTGCTGTCACCACCACCATCACCGGCGTCCGCGGCGTAGTAATACGGATGTGATGCCGAGGCGAACCCACCCTCGTACGTCTGGCACGACGAGATGAACCCAGGGGTCCGGTCGAGCAGCTCGGGCGTGAGCAGGTCCAAGAGGTACGCGACCACGAGCAGACAATACGTGCCCCTACAAAAAAACGTCAGAAATCGGTGTCCAACCCCCAGCACGTGGCATGCGTCGGGTGGAAAGGGGGGCGTGGTGCGTGTAAGCGTGACAAAAGTGAATGGCAGGTCGTCAACGTCAAAAAGGGAGACAGTTTACCGGACGTCTACCTCGGCATCGTGTGCGACGAGAAACGATCCGTCGGGTTG
>JBBPLW010000336.1:0-18790 GCA_038089995.1 Tylopilus balloui
TAGCAACGCTTACGATGAGAGTGAGGACTTGTTCATCGCTGCGAAGAAGGACTGGGAACATGTGGATAGGGCGAGGGGGAAAGGGAGGCTTGGTAGGGAAAGGGAAAAGCAAGTGAATGACCAAGCTGAGTAACAAGGGAGCGAAGACTACCAGAAATGGTGATGATCAGTAGGAATTGAACGTTAGTGCTAGAGACGTTGTCGGGCTTGGGTAAAAACATATCACTGGTTGGCACGTGCTCACCCGGTCACCCTTCCCACCGATTGGCAAACAGATGAGCACTGATAACACCCATTAAACTGAACAATCCCAGCAGGAGAAGATAGAGTCAAGCGTTGGATACAAGAAAGTTATGGTTCTACGCAATGCAATGTCTCTTAAAGAAGATATTCAACGGATCAGTGGAGGAGAGAGAACATCATCAGGAATCTACCTAACAAGGCTCGATTGCACTACTCTCGGAGAGCATGTATAGGCATGCTAGTGGTGGGACTCCGCCTCCCTCGCGATCTGAGCAGCGTATGGGTTCTTTGGATCTTTGGCGTAGGTTTCCGCTGAAAGAGAGTGAACCTCAAGGATGCGAAAACAAGGCTAATGATACACACAGCGAACACCGAGTTCTTGCATCTGGCTGACGAGGTAGAAAGTGATCGTGGAAGCGGCAATGAACGGCGCCAATGGCCTCATGACCTGCCGAGGCGACAACGTGGGGCACACACGAGTCGGTGACACACAAAGTTTGCATTCATGGACACGAAGCAAGGACCGTCCATCAGCAGCCAAGGGCCGAGCAAGTCAATAAGCAAGACGGCGGTGTCAGTGGTGATAGAGGTCGGTATGATACGAGGGACGTACGGGCGTGTTGAATCGTCCCCTCCAGAAGAAAATGTACTGCAGCATAGTTTTTTTTTCCGTTTGTTGGGTGACTGGTTTGAGGCAGATTGGGTGAAGCCGGAAAGTCGTCTGCACCCAACTTTGGTATGTCGTTCCCACATATGTTATCTCTCTAGTTCCATGTTAGCTTCGAGAGATAATTCAGCATTTCTTCCTCCTGGCGTCCATCGCCGGTTCTCGTCAACAACGCGCAGCCGGAGGAAACATGCAGATCATTATGCGACCCTCTCTGTTCCAAGGACCGCTACCAAGGCCCAAATCAAGGTATTGACGACCTCTGTCCAACATTCCAAACTAACCATTTCCACCAAGACAAGGTACTATCAGGTGAGACAATTGATACCGTGGACCAGATCACACTCGTATAACTGAAGGGCACAGCTGAGCAAGCAGCACCATCCTGATGTTGCGAAGGAAAATGCTTCACGAACCAAGTTTCACGCTGTGAGCGAGGCCTTTTCAATCCTCGGTGACGACAGAAAACGGCACGTGTTTCAACTCGTTTTCCTCCCCATTCGCCGACGTCCTTTGCTCACCCTCGTCCAGGCGTGAATATGACCGCACTCTTGGTGCTTCTCAAGTTCAGACGCACTATCCGCCGGGACAACACCCACAAGCAACGACCACCCGGCCCTCTCAGCAGCCTGGTTTTAAGCACTTTTGGCCGAACCACCCCAGAAACCGTACGCGAGATCCCATGGGCAGTCATCCCAACGCTGCACAACACGACGACTGGTACAAACGCGCGCGTGCAAGCAAATATAACAACGCGTACCATCGTCACCCCCATTCGTGGTCGCAGGCATCGTATACAGGCCCAGATCCATTTTCGAGCCAGTTTGTGCAGAGAGCGACGGGTCGTCGCCCTGCTGGGTATGACGCTACTTCCCAGTCGAACAATACTCCACCAAATTTTCGGCAGGGTGGTTTTCAGAGTGCGAGTTCTAGGCCCTGGACGACGTCGAGTGTCGAGGCAAGGCGTAACTCAGCGGCAGACGGCCATACGACGCAAGACGAGGCGAGCGGAGTGATGCGTGCGGTCGGGGCATCGGGCCTCGTCGGTGTTATCATGCTCGTTGCTGCGATTGTAGGCCATTCGAAAGGGACATCATAGACTAAGTGTATATGCATTGCTATGCAATGCATCGGATACTTGGCGTACTTTCTCCTGCCGTTCCAATTTTACACTGAGAAATGAGTACAGAGCCTTTCAACAGGATACGTGAATTGCATGCCGTCTATTAGTGCTTCCGCCGTCCTACGGTGGTGTTTCGGCAAGTTGTAAACCAATCAAGTTCAAGTCACCGCCGAAGTTCAGGCCGTTATGGTACAACTACTTTGTCTTACTCCTGGTCCTCGTGGAGGAAAGTGGGCGGTGGGCACACGACGGACTGTTTCCAACACAGGCGGTACATAAACAACTTGAACTGAGAGTCGCAGGTTAATAGACGACAATCAAGCTTTCAAGAATCGTGGTTGCTGAAACTCAAGGACAACCACCAGAACGCATGGTGTCCGTCAACCAGGCATAATTTTCAACTTGAAGGTGCGGCAACAACCTCGTTTTTCCTTTTCCATAGTTCTTGCTCAGCTGCTCTACCTAGCCTGAGTCTGGTGACTAGCCCGCTACGAAGCGCGTTCGATCTCAATGAGGCAGCCGTCGATAGATGCGTGACAGTTGCCTAATATCGAGATCGACTTGGAAGTATGACGGCGGTCTGGTCAGCAAACCATGCTCTACCTCCACTTACCAGGACATACTCCTCCAACGTGTTCTCGCTGCACCATCTTCTCCACTGCCATCCACGCCACTTGATATACATACGCTCCGCCGACTGGGAGCTTATCCGTCCATTATAATGCGAGGATGTGCGGTGGATCAACTCTTCTGTAGGCCTTTATACATGTCTTGTGCCAGTGGTGACCTAGATCGTCTTTCTCGAATCACAGCTTGATTTATCTGTGGTTATCATAGCAACATTTCAGTTATAAGACTCCAAACAGGTGCTTACTCACTCGTCGGGAACGCAGCGATATAGTGTCGCCGCTGTCTATTACATAGATGAACACGAATCGAGTGCATCAGCACTTCAGCTCTTATTGCTTTCTGATGCCTGTCTGACTGGTGCAGAGACAAAGCAGCTTTTGGTGCGTGTTACTCCGCCCTAACGCCATTCGGACTGATAAACACAGCTTTTTTTTCGGTTCCTTTATATCCAGGAGGGCGTCTGATGGACACCATCAAAGGAAACCACTCGGGCGCGTCCGTCTTTGTACTCCGAGTCATTCTGAACTTGTTATCCTTTACCAGAACCGACTCAGCGGTTCGAACTACGAGGTCCGATCTCCAAGATGATATTCTTCAGTATGTGCTTAATCGTCAATCAAAGCCTTACGTCCTACCACGGTCGACTGTTTCGTCGGCCCTACAGCGGTTCATGGGATCCATCGGGCTGATCTAAGCCACCACTGGCAATAATATCTCCTTCCTTTTGCAATGGTTGTGTCAGCTCGAAATTTCATGCACCTGACAGATGGCGCTGCTGTGGGAATCTCGGGACATCCATATTTCGATAAAGGAGAGGCGAAGAAGGGGTTAACAGTGCACTCCCACAGATACACATCAGACAGCGAGCTGCGGCGACCACGGCGCGCATCCACAACCTCACTGTTCATCCCCCAGCGTAACCTCTCCTAGAAATCACTGCCTATGGCCGATGCCACATTCGGACAAGGTGGAAACCCAGAGCGCCATGTCGTAGTGTTGCGTGCTAATGTCAATCCCTTGTGCAGCGGTGTCGACATGGATCGACGACAACTCATGGCCGCGACCCAATACAGACTCTGTAGATGGACCGAGAGCCATTCTGCTCATCACTGGAACTGCGAATGATGGGAATGTATTCCGTTTTCACTCTGGTATTGTGTACTTCGAGGTGAATCGATCCCTCTGTAACTATCGGAGATGTGCTGAGAGTATAAATGCCCCAGGTCCATGCCACATACCACCGATCCAAAGATCACCTCAAACACACTCGTGTCATACTCACGGTTCCCGGTTACCACAAGCCGACGCAGCTAATCGAAAGACACAAAGCTTACAAACTCACGACAAACGATGGAAAGGAACTCAAGTTCTATATTGGCGACGCTATCACAGGAACAGTGTCTTTCAAGTATGAGGGAAAAGGAAATGAAAAGACTATATCCATGAAATACGGTCTGAATGCAACTTTCGCCCAAAATCTAGAAGATACCATTCAGCTTTCTCCGACGTGAGCGCGGTAGTAGCTGCTCATCTGGACACACGTTCAAGCTATCCTTTTTAGTGTGCTCAACTCTGATACTGGCTTCACGACGGAAAAGCTCAGCGTAATTGTTGTCTTGTGCCTATCACGAACCATTTCATGATATTTTGTCCCAACAGACCATCCCGGTTCTCGCCTCTTCGGAGTTGAACCTAGAGGAAGAAGACGAAGACGGCGAAGAAGATGACGACAAGGTCCCTGCTCATTCAGTGCCTGGAACGAATGTGGTTCAAACCTCCCAGCGTGAGACGAAACCTGAACAAGAATGCAAGTCCCATCTTATTGTCATGTCGCGTAACATCAATCATTAACTACTGTGTAGTGCTTCTTAAATTCTTAAGCGATTTCGCCAGAGATGGTGACAAAGTCGTCATTGAGACATACTATGCATCCGATGACGACGACGACAGCAGTTCAGACGACAGCAGTTCAGATGACGACAGCAAAAGCAGTTCAGACGACGACATCGAAAGCAGTTCAGAGGACCACGACAAGAGTGCTTCAGCTGACAGCGACAGCTCCAGTTCCTGCTGCCATGAGAGCTTCGAATCTTCTCAGTACCATGTTTCTCTTAATTTCGCCAAAGTCCTTGAAGTAAGTAATATACTTATTGTGCCGACTGGCCCGATTAAACCCGGGTTCTTTGTAGCTCGTTGGTTCTATCGATCCCGATACACTGACGATTTCAGCGGGACTGTATGCCAGGGTACCCATTGCTGGCCGGGTCCGGATCAGCTATATCGAAGGCTCGTTGGCTGACGGATCTGGAGTCAAGATTGAGATCGACGACATCATTGCAAGCGGCACTGGGACGCTGACTGTTGTCAAAAACTCTCAAAAAGAAGAGAAGCATGACCTCTTCATCGACCTGAGCGTCTCAATCAAGTTCATTGGCCAAATTACTACGGGAAATTTACGCCTTCTCACTCTACCGTGAGTTCCGCTCGATCGAAGCGTGTACGAGGTTAATGGTGGTACCATGCATGATAGGTTCTGAACGATCCCAAAGCTCTGTTGCAATTGTACGAATATTGTCTGCCTGGAGAGTTTAATGAGACATTTTTATGTACGATATGATATGCTAGTTCAGTGATGTGCGCCAGAATGGTGGTGGTATGCATTCGTAGTTGGTCTGGCCCAACAACATCCGTCGCGATCTTGTCTGCCTGCTTGAAGACATTCGACGCATACTAGGAAGTAAATTCCGTTCTTTGACTTTCTCCCGCACAGGTTTTGCTTCTTACATTCGGCTACACTTAGCGAATATACTACAAAGTCTGTCTGGATTGGTTGCCAACACTCGGAATTGTTGATTGATCTCTCACAACAATGCGCAAAACTTTATTCGTAGTTTGCACTGTGAAGACATTAATTAGGTTTTAAGCCATAAAGGTGTGAGAGATACGATGGAAAGCCACCTAGGGGTGCACGCTGGTGTTGTTGCTTAAAGCGGAGATGCGCCAAATGATTGGAAGATGGAGAAAATGGAACCACGCGGAACAAATCCGCCATAAAAGCACGACTGAACCTGGGCTGCAATGGATCCTAAGACAGCGTAAAAGCTTGTCAAAGGTTCTAATAGCTAGATGTCGACATGATACACATACCAGCCCGTATGCCGGGGGATGCGAACCCCAATATCCCCGTGACGATGCCCCTAGCCACCGGATGGGCCAGCAGAACAGCCAGTACGAGAATGACCACCGCAGCTATGATCCACGGATGGTCGGTAACTATGTTGAAAAAAGTGACTCATAAATCGTCTTGATCTCACCAAGGGAACAATTTTGCAGACCTACCGAACTTCCTTGCGGCGCTAAATGCGCTTACCACGTGCGTACTTAAGGAACGCGCAGCAGCGTTACCTTTGTCGGTGATAGTATTCAACCCTTTTTCTATGAGATGTCGAAACCATCTTTGGCTAGGCGGCGAGCCGATACTTGGGGTTGCAGGCATGATGAAGTCGATGAGCGGGTAAGAATGATGCATCGACATGGATGCAGTCTCTTGTAGGTTTTCTGCGGCGCCAAACCAAGCCTAGTTCGGTCTTCGTCCTGACTCGTGTTTGACTGTCCTGAGGCAACGCGGATCAGAGGAAGAACGGTAGGAAGCAAACCCAACCGAACGAAGTCAGATGGTCAAAGGGAGATGACGCTACCGGCATTTTGATATCCACAACGAAGTGTGAATCTTGGAATCGCGGATCCCGAACCACGGGAGATCAATATTGGCTACTAAATTAGATCGAATCAGGCATACTCACCAATCGCGCCCTACCAACACCGTACTCCTCGGAGGGTAGCCTCCGGGTGCAATCGAGCTCATCTAAGCTGCTTGTCTCTCCTTGCAAGGATGGTTTCACTTAACGACCCGAGAGGTCAGTGGATGAATGCGAATCTTTCGTGCCTTTCGTGCCGCGAAGTACTTCAATCGCAAGTGGCCTTCCTCGGTAGTCGAGGGAAGGACGTTCGAAGCAGTCAACGCGGCGGCTTCGCTGCCATAGCCTAGATCAACCGTGAGAAGCTGGACTCGGAGTGGTCCTACAGCATCCCACTTATACTGCAAGGGGACAGGACGAAAAACAGGAAGCAGTGGATTACTGAAGTCGAGTCAAACGTGCTCGTAGTAGGTTAGGAAATATCAAACTCGATCGAAACTCAATCATTGCTCGAGAAAGAACTGAAGCATCGATGCTAGTTGATAACCCTGACGTCAAAACAACTCGACTAGAGCGTCCATTAAAAAACCAACATCGTTCGTGACCGGAATCCAAACTTCGAAAACGACATGGCAAGACAATCAAGAAAGGTATGCACGGACACGCCCCGTGCACCGTCCAACCTTCACTGACCCTTCCAGGGCAGGAAGTTCCAGGCCTGGGAAGTTTGAGCGCGGCCATAGACAGAGCCAGGACTTCCGGGAATGGAGCCCATGATCTGGAGCGAGATCTACATTTAAAATGGGGATTAATCACAGGCCCGTCGGTCAATGAAGCCATCCTTACTGGGACTCCATCCGCGGCACTGTCAAGGGAGCAAACTAGAGCAGAGGGGACATCCGCTCCTGCTGCCGCTGGCGCCAGAAGCCTTGAAGAAAATGGTTAAATTCCGTACGCATGCCAGCGGTAGGACAAAATACTGACATGTATTGACCAGCTATGCACGTTTCAAAGGCAGTCCATGTAAGCGGAGTGGGGCTACCATGCAGTTGAACCCCCTTGACCAACCGTCCGTCGTTAGCTCTGTGTCAGAAAAATTCTAGTCTGAACACTTACAACACTGACCGCATCTTGGACACCAGCATATGCTCCCACCAGAAGTCGGCGCTTGATTTTGAAGCGTGAACTGGTTCCCCATGTAGCCGACATTGGACAACTCCCACTATACCAGTCTTTACTGAGCACTGTCAATACGGCTGCAGTGCATAGACGTACCACCATGTTGTCCGAATTTTTTTGGTGTTGTTGTGATAGCCCGCGACGACGGCGGTCGGTTGACCACCTAACAAATCCGCATCCTGGCCAAAGAACACGGTGCTGAAGATCTTGGAGTTGCCGTCGTTGAAGAGAGCCATAAAGTTTCAAGACAAGACACTCAGATGAGGGGAGCCTGTGGTTTCGAGTCGGCTACAAGAGCGCGTTTTTATATTGGTAGACCTGCAAATTAACGGCATAGATGCAGTTTGTTCAGCCGAGGTTAACGCTAGTGGGCAGAAGTCGATGAACGCATACTAAAGGATCCGTAAAATGCAATGTATATCGCTCCTTCGTACGTGGCCTCGCCCGCCATGCCTCCCGCACGCGCCAACCTCGAGGCCGGCGAGCTCAGGATGTTGTCCGATGTGCAGCGGTATATCGTGTCAGCAATGAGGACCGTTTCTGAATATAGCTCGGTGTCGGATCAGAAGAGGGTTATAGCAAGGGGGGACTCATCGCTAGACGCGCCCACTCAAAGTCCGGATCCCGTAAGGCGCTTCAACGTTCCAGAAGAGCACATGGCGTCTGGTTGGCCGAGTATACGAGAGCCTGAACGGCCCGTCGGTAGAATCGCCCCGTCAAATGGGCGAGGAACGTTTCATTTATGACGGGGTACCCAAGAGACTCGAGTAAAGCCGCTGGGCTCTTCACTTCATCTGGAGTCCTCTCCCTTCAATGATGTGGTACTGAATCGAATGTCTCATGGCCGTACCCCAAAAATGGATGTTGTTGGATTACCAGTAGGGTTGACGGCGTGCAGGATACCTGTGGTCCTCAGTCTCGTAAGGTGCAATGACAACGTGAGCGCTAGGTATGCAAACCTAATTGCATTTGTTCCGAAAAAAAATACAGTAGGCACACCTGGAGGTTACAACATTTTTTTCGGTTCTCCATCGTGATTTTCGGGACCAGTAATGACTTGCCGTCGTAATCTTTCCTTGTCGCTCCTTACTGCCCTTAAGTTTGACGTGGGCCACTCGCACGAGCTCAGAGGCATTCAATCCCCCAATCTTCGTGACAAGGTCAGCAAGACGACGCGTTGGAATTCCCGTTAGACTAACCGTGTACAGAACGTCATAGAAACATATTTGGAATAAAAAGTCAGTGGTTGAGTTCTAGCGCCCTGATGTAGGGTGGGTTTATTCACAACGTTGGGCGCCCAAGTAGCTTCGCGAGCACCACATTGACACCGCGTATGTTTTCTTGAAGTTTCCAGACCGCCATGACGTTATGAAACGTGCTGCACAGCAGATTCTTTAAGTCAGGGAAACGCCGAATGGTGCTTGCATTTTGCTTGCCGTTCATCTTCTAAAATTGGTGCCGAGTCGGTCAATCAGCGCACAGAAATCATGCAAACGAACGATGTGTACACCACGAGAGTGTTCAACGCATTGGTCGTAATGCATTCAAGTGGCCAAGGGTCGAGACTCTGAGGCACTCGAAGAAGGGAACTCATCCTTACTCTCAGTAGTCTTGTAGTGCTTCTAAAAATGGCTGTCCTCCTAGATACAACCTCGGAAGGGGAAGGCATGTAGTGCTTATCTCGGAGCCGCAGCGCTGTACCGTATGTCAGTAATGCCGTCGGAGCCCGATCAGTGCCCTTGACGCATGCTGGAACAATCGTGCCCTTTAGTGCAAGGAAGCCGAGGACACGCTGAAGATTAATACTCATTAGTCCTAGTACGCACGGTGGAGCAGAGAGGCGATGTAACTGATACCTACGCTTAACTCGACAGATGAATGCTCACGATCAATCAATCAGACTCTGTGCAAAGACCACGGACAACGTCATTCCGCTAGGGGCCAAAATTATACTGCTGCTTGGAAAAGTTTGACATCGTGTACCTTCTTGGCACTGTCAACGTAGGAACATTCACATGCAGAGCTCCAACCGCGTCACGAACACTATTTATCATTAGCGAAAACTGACCAGACCGCTGCTACGATATCTTAGCTGGCTCTAGAGCAGCAACGGGAGTGGGAGAAGGAATGGACGGCTCAATCATCATATTTCCTAATCGTGGTGGAGACTTGCGATTTATGAACTCATAGGTAGTTGGCAATTTCGCGCTGCCAAGGCGGAGAGCTACAAGGACGTTCAGCTGATGCAGGGAGGTGTATATTCGAAATAACCTTCTCGTGCAATCTCTTCGCGTATGGGAACGCCGCCAACCTCAAAGATGACTCGACCAGTAGGGACACTAGAGTATGTTAAGAATTTTTTCCGAGGTATGCCAGTAGACGGGGTCCATACCGAGTTGCCCAAAATTCGAAGGTTCCCTTTCCCTTGCCCATCCGCGTTTCGTTACCCTGCGTATATACGGCGTCAGATCAGTTTCATTCGCATACCATACATGAACGCACTTTTATGCAGACAGGAATATCAGGGAACACCCGCAAATACACCTTTGCACCTTTTACGACCTTGACGGCCCGCTTGATGACCTCCTCGGCGGTCGAGAGCTGCTTCGCAGTGAACCGGACGCCTTGTCCCTTGATTCGGATGCCATACTCTCCATATGCGAGCGTCGTTCCCCGCGTCGACCCGCCGGTAGGTATAGGAATGCGACCTTTTTGGCGTTTGGCGTACTTGACCTTGCGTGGGGCAATTTGATGGCGAAAACGCCTACCAAAAGCACCGTTTGGGAGGAACACTGGTGCTATCGCCTGTCTTATTTGTAGCAGCGTACAAGAGAGGGAAAAGAACGAAAACATATGCGGCCACGGTAATGGATGGGAGGTCTTGAACTTTAGACGATGTATACGACCCCCCTGGGAGGGGTTACCTCGACCATTTGTCTACACCTACTTTGTCACCGACCACGACCCACTGTTGGTCGCCACTATGAGCGACAAGAAGAGAACGTTCGAGGGCAACGGCGAGACGTCCGTCGCAAAGAGACTTAAAGGGTAGGACAAGTCCTCCATTTCTCGTCGTGGCTTGTGTCTGATGTGTGCCGTGTCTTTTCCAGTGATGCTGTGAGTGCTTTCTCTATTTCTCACTGAAGGTGAATTCACCTATCATATTTCATTCTAACGTGTTTCTATAACATTTCTACCCTTCCGCAGACTCCGTCCAATGGTCTATCGACGCCTGTGGTGAGTCTCGCCGCTCGCGGCAGCACCCCCGCCCAAACAGCTGACCCTTCTATCATAGTTATCAGGAGATGCGCTCATCGCTCAAAAGCGGGCGGAAATCGTTGCCAAGGTGGCTGCAATGAAGGGCAATATTCCAGGCGTCTCGACGAAGCCCGCCGCCGTTGCACCATCGCCTATCAAGACCGCTAGCCCTTCTCCCGCACCCGGTCCTGCGATGCCCAACATGGATGATCTTGCGCGCAAAGTCGCCGAAGCAAAGCGTCGTGTCGCGGAAGCTCAGAGCAAGCTCGCTATTAAAGATAATCCTTATATGGTGCGTTCACCGTACTGTCTTCGGCAGAACCGTCTGACGCCCTGATATAGTCCATGCCTCAGACTGGAAAGAAGAACAAGCAGCCGGAGCCTGCACAGCAAGGAGCAGGTTTGAAGATGGCCGCGCACCCATTGCTCCTCGAGACGACTCCAGTTGCCCCCCAGTCCAAGAAGGACAAGTACAAACCGATGCAGCCCAAGTTCGCCTCTATCAAGGTGCGACTGTCGGTTCTTCTGACCGTGGATATTTTGCTTACTTCATGTGTCAGGCAAATATTCGTAATGTTCCTACACCTCCCCCTGCTCCGACTCCGGTTCCCGTTGCCGATGTCAAGGCAAACCCCTACGCCTCAGGACCTTCCTCCGTCAAGGACAGTGGTTTTGAGGGTGCTCCCAAAGAGCGAACCGGCCGTTCATTTAGGTTTAATCCGAAGGGCAAGTATGTGCAGCTCGGGAACCAAATGCGACAAGAGATCCAACTCGAGGCATTGAAGCAACGCATTGCAGAGAGCGCTCGCAAGGCAGGGTTGGACTCGGAATTTGAGACTCTGGAAAAGAATATTAAGGTTAGGATCTTTACCATCGGCCCGACTGAAACTGAAATTGTAATTGTATAGCGTGAGCCACCTCCAGGTGTGGAGTGGTGGGATGATGCCCTACTACCGAACAAGACTTACGATGACCTTGCGCTTGGTTTTGAATATCTTAATATTCGCACTCAGGACTCCCCAGTCACGCTCTATGTCCAACACCCCATCCCGATTCCCGCTCCTGACGACAAGAACAAGGTTGGCCTCAAGCCACTCAAATTGACTACCAAGGTAAGTCATAGCAATTCTGTGTTTCAACCCTGATTTGTAATTCTGCCTACAGGAGCAAAAGAAGATGAGGAAGCAACGCCGGCAGGCCGAACTGCAAGACAAGCGTGACCGCGTTCGGATGGGACTCATTCCTCCTGATCCTCCTAAAGGTAATTTGGCCCGGTATTATCAATCTGAGCTTGATACTGACGCTCTACAGTTCGTTTGGCCAACCTCATGAAGGTTTTGACCTCAGATGCGGTACAAGATCCCACACGAGTTGAAGCTCGTGTGCGCCGCGAAGTCGCTATGAGGAAGCATACACATGAAAAAATGAATGCTGAACGCAAGCTTACCGGTGAACAACGACATGAAAAGGTTGAGAACAAGAAGCTGGAAGAGGAAAAGAAAGGCATTTCTGGTGCCGTATTCAAGTATGCACTCACTACTTTTTCATTTTCTCCAGTCTAACATCGTGTGCAATGAAGGGTCAAGAACCTGTCGGACCTTGCTCACCGCTTTAAAGTTCGGAAAAACGCGGAACAGATGAACTTGACGGGATTATGTATCTTCAATCCTGGTTTCAGCATGGTCTATATCGAGGGCGCGCAGAAGTTTATACGACAATATAAGCGCTTGATGCTTCATCGTATCGCCTGGACGGAAGCGGCTCGTCCTCGGGGAGGAGAAGAAGTCGAAATAGAGGAGGGCGACGAGGAAGGTACAGAAGGGAACGTGAAAGAAAAGGCTCCCGATGTTTCAAATGAGGAAGGTGGTGTCGCGTCGCTGGAGGATAATGCATGCTATCTGGTCTGGGAAGGTCAGCTGCGAGAGCGAACATTCAACAGTTTCAAGCCCAGGAGCTGTCCCACTGATGGAGCTGCGAAGGAAGCGCTTGGACAAAAGCTAGCTGGCTATTGGGACATGACCAAGAACTGGAAGCCGGAGGAGGAGGAGTTGTTCTAGTTACCCTCGAGGTTAACTTAAGCTGGGTAGATACGATTAGTGGCTTTTGGTGGTTGCGCGGTGTTGGAACAGCAAAGTCTTGAATTCATTATCGGCATGCACTTCATGAGTATATGGCAACCAGAGTACTCTAGCTTCCTCAAGTCACAAAGGATTCTCAATAGTGATGTTGTCACTCCGTGCATATTCCAGGGAAACGAAAATGCAACGTCAGCGTTCACACCTTCAGTGGACACTGAAAGTACGTACTCAACTTTCGTTGCAACGAACTGATATACTCTGACAAGCAACATCAACGAGTATGCTCATCAAATGGTTGCAAAAGGAGGTTACCCTTGGGTAACATTCTCAGGAAATTGTGGTCGTACATCGTCGTTCTAACAAAAGAATACTCCAGGTGAGTATATGTTGAACAAAAAGAGGTCAACCCTGGTAGGGTCCCCTTCGCTCTGAGTAAAGTTGAGAAACGTAGGTTGACCTGCAAAGCCATATGGTTCTGCGGTGACTCCTAGCGCAGAGACCGATGCAAGGAAAGTGGCAAGAACACTATTGGAATCAATCAGTGACACTGACGTATGTCATAGGGAGATGATACCTGAGTTTGGAGGGCATGTTAAGCAATTGAGCTCTGGAGGACGACTGCAATTGGGACCATCAATTGCAAGTATTGTCGTGTAACATTTTTGACGAGCCTCCAGCACAGTTTGTGCGAGCTTTGATTGGTCGGATAATCATGGTATTCATGAAGCAACCGTCGCCTGGATAATTAAAACTACAAGAGGTGTACCAACTTACTCGAATGCAGTGACGAAACTTCTGAAACTGTGGAAGCCTCATGTTCCGGGTAGGTAATGCTTAACAGACTAAAAGGCATTGCAGCGACAACGAGGGTGACTATTACGATCTTTAAAATTGAGGCGAAAAACTACCTGGTCTGACATCTGATGCCAGCATAGGTTTGTTTGACTTCCATTTTTCGTCTGGATGTAGTTCATTTGTGACCAAGCGATCGGAGCTCAAGCGCTCAGGCGGTCCCCACCAGTCGTGCCGCCGATCGGAAACTCATGAAGAACATTGCACAGCAATACTGCACAACCAATGATGGACCTTGAGGCTGAAATCGAAGTCTGCCTGTGCAGAGTCCAGACGCCACCGTGACCCTGGTGGCAGATCTACTGTAACGCGCTGTAAGAATGATGGAGTCGTCACTAGTAGATAATTCAAGTTAACAGGCTAGTTCCAAGCTTATACGTACCATATGTCGAGCGATCATAGTATCGTTATCAGTGAAGTGGGATGACTCTGGAGGTGATCTCACCGGCAGTGCCTTATAGTAGTCTTGTCAGGGTAGAGCACATGTACAAAAAGGGCTAATCGCTGATTGATTGAAGCCAGACCATGTCCGCCAACACGATACACGCCTATCAGACGGAGCTCCTCGTCCAAGCGGAAGAGGTCGGTGCGCTCAAGTTTGGCGAGTTCACTCTCAAGTCAGGACGGTACGCCTTTCCCCTGATCGGCAAAACTGATCGCTTGACGACACACGAGCTGTAACATAGAATCTCGCCCTACTTTTTCAACGCCGGCCTGATGAGCAATGGCAAGATACTCGACACAATCGCAAACGCGTATGCAGCGACGATCGTCGATGCGCTCGATACGGGCGTGGTTCCTGTGTTTGATGTCATCTTTGGGCCGGCGTACAAGGGGATCCCGCTTGCAGCTTGCACGGCACTTGTGTTGAGTGCCAAGTACGACCGCTCGTACGGGTTCGCGTATGATCGGAAGGAGGCAAAGGATCATGGGGAAGGGGGGAAGCTTGTCGGGGTGCCCGTGCATGGACAAAAGGTGCTCATTTTGGATGACGTCATGACTGCTGGGACGGCGGTGAGACTGGCGATTGAGTCGATCCAGACAGCGGGAGGCGAGGTGGTGGGTGTAGTTCAGTTGCTTGACAGGGAAGAAAGAGGAAAGGAGGGAGGGAGCACGGTGGAAGAGGTCGAGGACATCGTCGGCGGCAAAGGACGCGTACTGTCGGTCCTCAAGATGAGGACACTGATGGCTTGGCTGGAGAAGACTGGGAATTCGGATGTTTTGGGCAGGATGAAAGCATACTGGGACGAGTACGGTTGGAAAGCATAACACTACGAACCAATGTACAAGTTCTTACGGTACCCAAGTCTAAGTGACTGAATATTGTCTGCAGTCTGAAGAAATACGGAAGCCTGCCATGGTCGATGGCGGGAACACCGAGACGAGCAGACATGAGAGAACTGGACCGAGCTCTGTTTGGGCGACTACGTGGTACGCGGACAAGGAACTACTACCGTATATCTGCAAGGTGTCGCGTAGATATACTAGCTTACGCGCGACTGTATGCCAGTGAGGCTTACAAAACACACATGTCACAAACGGTACCTACCCTGGCGGTCGCCGAGCCGCTGACCAGAACCCCAACGGTGTCCAGTTGTCTGAGCACCTGCGACTCGCTCGCTGGCACGTTGTCCGGGTGCGTGGACTTGATATCCGTCCCTGCTGGTGGCTCGGTGTTCCCCTACGCGTTCACCAAACAAATCTTTCAACCATCTTGGTGCCAAAGCCAAGCCCCCAAACCTCCCTTGTTCCACACCTCCTGCCCCAGTACCCGCACCCCATACCAACCACCACCAGAGATGGCCAACGATCATCCCTGCCAGACTCTCTAACGCCGCACGTTTATTGTCGGTGACGTCTATTGCTAGGAGCGCGAATGGAAGATACTTGCTTGGGATAGTGATGAGGCCCATGAGGGACGTTTGGGCCCCTGGTGGCGCTAAAGCACACATCAGGTACGTGAGACAGTTCAGAAGGGCATGGCTGTGGACCATGGAACCAAAAGGACGGTTGAGAGCCTAGACACAGTTAAAGGGTGCGATAAAGAGGGGTAGCAACGGAAAGACTGACGACAACCCCGAGGGAGGCGAAGAAAAGTTGCCATGCATAATCGGAGGAACGGCGCCCGTAGTGCGTGGATTCAAGTCTATCGGAATTTCGACTGGTGGAACACTGCGTGTAGTAAAGTTTCATAACACGAATGAAACCAGGACTCAACTATAACATCAACAGGTGGAACAGGTATTTCAACCCCTTTGCTGGGTCGCCAATGGTGAAGTGTGAACGGCACTCAGGCTGAAGAATCTATTCCCACTTACTTCCAAGAAACAGGCTGGTGTAGACCCTCCAGATCTACCAATTATTTAGCGATCCAAGTATCATCTCGCAGAAGCATGATGGTACTCACCTCCCATATAATGAGCGGGGTGATGAAAACCAGATTGTGCTTATCCACGAAGCCAGTGGAGGCAAGAGTGGTGATGCTGAGTGACGACAGGACGAGGAAACGCGTCACTGGGGGGATTTTGTTGATTTCCGTGACGATGTATGCCATATTGGTTGCAAGTCGGGTGTACGTGGAACTTGCAGGGCACTACGTACAACGTCGGAACAGCAACTTGACATGGCGCAGTAACCATACCGGTAAAATTCAATTCAAATGATTATGTAATTTTCTTACTGCAAAACACCCTTTTTGGCACAGTGGTACAGTGAGCACAGTCAACTACAGTCAACCACAGTGTCTCCAAGTGCAAATTAAATTGTTTGTAGAGCATTTAAATTCACTTTTGAGCATATTCTATATCACTGCACTGGGGGACCTAAGTGTGATACTGTGTTACTGTAGTGCACTATACAGCACTGTACACTATTACACAGTACTTTGGTGTTTTGTTAATGTGGACTTAGGTAAAGAAAGGATAGGGGACTTCCTTTCTCTGGGTGTGTAGTGTGACAGCAAGGGATGAACAAGTGTGGAGACTCACTTGTGTATGCAGAGACTTGGTAGAGCAGCACTATAGCTTCCTTAGTCCTTGGTAGTGTAGAGATCATGCTAGCACTTGTAGCACAAGGGCAAAGGTACCAGTAATGGATTAAGATTTAGAGTTTTAGTGATCAGTTAACTGATCACTGATGGGAGTGGAAAATAGAGTTTATTCCTTATGATAGTACTAAGACTGTTGTCTCCACTAGGTGGAGATTGAGATGCTTTTATATGTAACTTACAAACAGAGATTAAAATCTAATCTAATCAATGAACTATGTGTAAAAGGCAATACAATGTCATGGTTGACATCATATGACTATCATGAAATATCATGGAATGTTGAAGAACATGCTGAGCATTCTTTATGATGTCATAATGATGTCATATAGAAGGTCATAGAATCTTGTCACATGGCTAAATTATATAGTCTAGGCCATTTCTATGATCACATGACTGCTTATATAAGATCATATACTTTATATGATCACTAGGATGAAGTCCTAATGACATCTAGGGACTTATGCTTTATTGGATATGCAACATATTGCACAAATCTACCATAGGCAGTTTTGTGTGTTGCTCATTAGCATAAGTGACTACTTATATTTCATCACTCCCTGTCACTCAAATTTCTTTGAACATTTCTCTTGGTAGATCCATTCATTTATAAATGGTTCTATTGATAGTATCAAGCATAAGCATTTGCTTTCCCTTGATAAACTTGTCTTTTCCAAGGTTCTTGGTGAATATATCAGCTTTCTGTTTTCCTGTATTAATATAGAAGAGTTTGATTAAGCCATTAGTGACACATTCCCTAATGTGGTGAATGTTAATCTTGATATGCTTGGTTCTTCCTTCCTGAACAGGGTTAGAGGCTAAGAATATAGCTCTCTGGTTATCCACATATAAATAAAATGCAGGCACATGGATTTTTAATTCTCTAAAAAGAATCTTGATCCAAGTTAGTTGCTTTGCCATTTCCAATATTCCAACATATTCTGCTTCTGTGGATGAAAGCATAATCTTTTGTTGTCATCTGGATAGCCATGATACTATCCCATCTGCTAGAAAGATACAATATCCTGTAGTAGACTGATGAGAGTCTATATCATCTACCCAGTCAGTGTTACTGTATGCCACAAAACTGGATTGGTTTCTCCCAATATAGAAAAGGCATAGGTCTCTGGTAGTAGTCAGGTACCAGACTATATATAGAGCCCATTTTAAATGTTCTTTGCTTGGATTAGCAGAGAACTGTAATATCTTGATTACAGAATAAGCAAGGTTAGGACTTGTCCCAAGCATGATATAGAGCAATGATTCAATGATTGATTGATAACAACTTTGAAGAGATGTGTTTGATTCACCTGTAAATGATTCTGGGTTATAGCTAGATGGTAAAGGAACATATGCTGGTCGACATGCTTTCATATCAAATCACTGAATAACTTTCTTGGCATAGTTGATTTGATCTAGTTACATTGTGCAATTTGATTGATCTTGGGTAATGCAAATATCTAAGTATTCTTTGGCTTCTCTGAGATCTTGTTATGCAAGTAATCTCTTTGAGGTCTGGCAGGTCAATTGCTCAGAGGAGACACTTACAAAGAGGTGCAATATCTTTGAGGGAGAACTAACAAAGAAGTACACTAGGGAGACTTAGATTGGGTTACTCGGGTGTGTTACGAAATCTATTTTCTCCACATTTTTCCGCATTTTTCCAAGTGCTCATTCGCTCTACACACTCACTCGCACCATGGAACCTCAAGCAGTCACGCAAGTCACGCTTACATAATGTCACAGTCACATTCCTTATTAGGATGCAGTGCCTCTTCATGAGTGCCTCTCTAATTAGGACATGCATCTCAAGATCTGCCACATCATGACGTGTCACGCCTCATGGTATGCCACAGCCTCATGGCTATGCTTCCATTCTGCCACACACCTCATGTACACCTCATGCATCACATGCTTCTCTTCCATTTCATGGCTATGCAAGGCTATGCATCATGACTCACAACCCTAGACCCTTATCTAGGCTATGCTCGCATATATGGTAACTACCAATAGCAT
>JBBPLW010000337.1:0-18681 GCA_038089995.1 Tylopilus balloui
TTTGACTCTCCCTTTCACCATCACTCGCTTGTCCCCTCCTCTGCCTACAATCAATCCAGTACGTATCTCTTTCGCCTCGCCCTGAAATCTGTTGCTAACTCCCAGATCTCCTTCTCGCATCACCCCCTTTCTATCGTCCTGTCCATTCCCTCTTCTATCCTTCCCATTGATCGTGTGCGATGTTGCTCGATCTATTCACGATTCGCGTTTTACCGCTCTCGCAGACTCGCTCATATCTTCTCACATCGTTGTTATGGCCCTGAAGCGCATTAACAAGGTAGGAATCCGCTCATCATTATTTTAGCGCCCAGGTTCACGATAGCTCCTTGCCTCAGGAATTGATTGACCTCGGACGCGACCCACCGTCCTCTTGCAGCGCCGGTCCTACAGGCGACAACATGTTCCAGTGGCAGGCGACGATAATGGGCCCGGTGTGTGGATATTTCAACGAGATGCCCCCGGTGAATGACTCATCATGGGTTTAGGGTGATTCACCGTACGCAGGCGGTGTCTTCTTCCTCTCGATCACTTTCCCCACGGACTATCCATTCAAACCCCCCAAAGTCAGCTTCACCACCAAGATTTACCACCCCAACATCAATGCGAATGGATCCATTTGCCTCGACATCCTTAGAGATCAATGGTCGCCAGCATTGACCATCTCGAAAGGTTGCTTCATTGCTTGTGTCAATTATCTCATCTAATTTCGTTCCCAGTTCTTCTTTCGATTTGTTCCATGCTTACAGACCCTAATCCCGATGATCCATTGGTGCACGACATCGCACATTTGTACAAGACAGATCGTCCCCGGTATGAAGCAACTGCCAGGGAGTGGACCAGGAAGTATGTGCTGTTGTCGCTATTTTGAAATCTATTCTGATTTACTCTCGACTAGGTATGCCATGTAGCGCGATTGCAGCCGCCTTGAAATTCATACACATGAATTGTATTTGATGGCTGTATCGATGTGTATCAATGTCTTACCTCATCGCACGTTTTTGATGTTCTAGTATTACCCCAATTTCTGTCTTGTTGTGGCATGAATTTCAATGAGTGTTCATAATCCTGACCAAGATGATGCCCCCGGGTATCAACGTTTCAACGGGCACCATCCTGACTGAGCGAGATCGCAGTCGTCTTTGTGAGCACAGCTCATATCCGAGTCGGTGAATCGGAGCGGAGGACGACCATCAACTCCTTTGCTATCATCTCCGTTCAACTCGGTTCCCGCATAGCCGGTTTTCAGAAGCTTCCCCCGGTCATGATAGCGCCGTTGAGTTGCATCACTTTGGTGTCGTTACTCGCATTCGGTTGACATGGTACACCTACAAAACTATCGTAGGCCGCCTTGATGCTCATGAAACGCGAACAGACGTGCATTCATACCTGGTGCACCGCAACGACACGTCGACAACCCTGGTGATGTTGCGCACTGCATTCCTCGTCTCGTCATACGTGGTCTTCACTCTTTACGCTCGCCTATGACGACATGCCTTGTATTTTATATGGGTGAGTTATCTTGTAGTTCCGTCCTGCCTCACCGAAGCGGTCCGATCATACCAACATTAATGCCACAAAGTGTCACTGGGTGCTCGTCATCATACGGATGATACGGTATTCAAACCGCCGGGAAACATAGCTTCAGGGACGTATATCAGGGTGCAGGACAAGGCAGGATGGTCATCCGACAATCCAACGCCATTCTACGACGCAAGACGCCTACTACTAGTACTAATAATGGTTTACGGTGCTAATCCCTTCTCGGCCCAGAACGCCACCAACAACAGCGCAGCTTCCATATTTGGAGCACTCCCCTATCCCGGATCGGCGTCGTCACTGGCAGTCGACCCGCCCCTCCATTCGCTCGTCACGCTCCGATTCACGTCCTTGAGTCCAACCATAACCATACTCAATTGCGGCGTCGTCGGTCCACACAACGAGACTCACTACCGCATCGTGACCGACACCTCCGCGCAGGGGATCACTCTGGTCAAGAACGCTGCAGGGCAGAATATCGCCCTCGTCGAGTGGCAGAGCCATCCGACCATCCATGCGCAGGCTATCGGGGAAAAACTGTACGTCGGGCAGTGGCTGCGACTCTCTTCGGACAGGCGGTACGTCGTTACTGCTCAGGTGCTCGGGCCCGGGCCCATATTGATTTCCCCGTCCTTTGTCCAATAGCTCGCGGACGATGACCCACGGCGGGGTTCATTATGCCTGGGCACCGCGCGACCGATTTTTGCAGGTCGGTCACCGTCTCTTTCCTATCCTGGCCGTTTTTTATGAACGTCCCTCCGTTCTCTCGTTAGCTGCTCGCTCCAGGCTCGTCGGAATGGTTGGCTCGCGTGACCAGGCACCACGACGCTTTTGTGCTTGAGCTGAGCTCTCGTGCAGTCGAGCTTGGCCTCGTCGATGTTGCCGTCCTGGCAGCCATGCTCATGCAATCTGGCAAGA
This sequence comes from Tylopilus balloui, assembly GCA_038089995.1. NCBI lineage: Eukaryota > Fungi > Basidiomycota > Agaricomycetes > Boletales > Boletaceae > Tylopilus > Tylopilus balloui. The sequence goes on from JBBPLW010000337.1 coordinate 2,455, forward strand.
GCATCGATTAGATGGGTATTACAATATTATTCGATATTATTTATACTTTAGGTCATATCTAGTAGATTTTAGACGGTTATCGCTGCTTTCGTATTTATTTATACTTTAGGTCACATCTAGTAGATTCTAGACAGTTATCGCTGCTTTCGTATTTATGTAACGTACCACTCAATCGCTATAGTACTAGTGCCTCGATGCATCCTGAGCGTGGACGACATCAGAACTGAACATGGGTGATTACGTCATCACGCTTGCTTCCTCTCCTGCCTGTTAAGTTTTCGGGCAGGAACCAGCTTTGGATGATCAGGCTCGTTTGAAGTCATTTCTGATTCAGGTGAGACCATTCGAGTTCGTAATTCTCTGAAATATACCAAGGAAATGATATTCACGTGTGGACAACGGAAACGTAGAACAGGATGTTGTGAAATGATCATGACCGACGAATCGCTGTGGCGCGTTGCTTCTAGTGCGTATTATGACAAGCTGTGTACTATGTCTTTTTTATATCTCTCTATACCGCAAGATGTCTCTCTCCATCAGCAACCTCTGGCCACCATCAACACCTAGACTATGGCATTGAAAAAGCGCCGGACAGCAGCCAAACCACATGAACCTGAGGATGAGGCGACATCCGATTCAGACTCGGAGACAATCGTTTCTGAAGACGAGACTGTTGATGAAGCTCACAGTCAGCCTATCATTCCCGTTGCAACTGCTGACCTCAAGTTTAAACCCGCGTTATTGGAGAGTCTATCGTCTGTAGAGTCAGATGTAGACTTGGCAAGATCTCGATTCTGGATGAAGTATGAGGAGATAGCTTCCGATTTCGACAAGCAGTTTGTGGGCAGGTTGGAAAACGGGGTCGATATCTCAGTGCTTTTTGTGAGTACTTGAGTAGCCGTCCTTAGAAAGTGTTAACCAATATGTGTAAGGCTGGCCTTTTCTCTGCCGTCAACACAGCCTTTATCATCGCCTTTCAATCCAACGTTGTCGCTGTCAACTCTAGCAATGCCGCGATTGCAAACATCGTCAATGCTGGCGGTCTTGTCTCGTTGCTTGCATGGACTACAGTACTTTCCTACGCAAGCCTCTCCACGAGTCTTCTTGCAGCTTTCGGTTCTTTACTCGCGAAACAATGGCTGGCCCACTTTAGGGCCACCCGCTCAACTCATGGCTCCCTCTCCTCTCGTGGTATACATCGACAACGCAAATTTGATGCCATACAAAACACCCCTTTCAACACTATCTTGGAATTCATTCCCCTTCTGCTCCAGGCGTCTTTACTGCTATTTGCCATTTCATTGCTAGGTATCACCTGGCGTCCATACCGCGATGTAGCAGGTGTCATTCTAGCTGCGACAGGGATCGGGCTCACGTTATACCTCGCTACCTTCTTCGCTGCCATGTTCTCATCCGATTCCCCATTCCAGGCCCTCCCATCGCAGTTCACACGGCGAGTCTTGAAACCCCTCTTGCATAGCCGTGGTCGTCAGCTTGCTCGGTTGCCTCGCGATCTTAGAGCTTCCCATTCAAATACGAAATTCATATCCCTTTCCATATCCGCCCGCTCGCGGGAAGCGCCCGCCGTGCGCTGGCTTTTGCGAATATCCACCGATCCCACCGTTGTCGCTGCCGTGGCCAAGATGGTACCAGAAGTCAACTGGCCACTCGATTTCGATGTATCGGGGTTCACGAGTCCACTGTGGGTGACCTTCAAGAGTTGCTTCAAGGTGAAAAGCAATGACTATGATATTGTCTCTCTCTCTTGCTCCAACGTAGATCAAGCATATACCTGCAGCAAGGCACTCTGCCATCTCTATTCGGAAGTACTCTTTGGACGATGTGAGCCCGACCAAGAGCTTCGGACCATTCTCGTATCGGTTGCGTGGTGTCTCTCATCCACGAAGGGGTTGAGTGGCCCACAAGAGCACGGCTTCGCATTCATATGCGCGCTTATTTCAATTATTACTACCCGAGGTTCCACATCCACTACTTCGATCAGTGCTCCAGAGAGGGAGTTATCATGGGTTCTCCACATTATCTCGGCTTTTCTGTACAGCAGAAACGACGAACGGCAGGCATGGCTGGAGCTGGCAGCTTCAATTAGCCCAAACCCGGCTCGACTGAAGTCAATGTCTTTGAAAGTGCTGGCAGACCACTGGGTCATAATTGCACTCGGTATTGACATACCAATTCATCCAAGCGATCTTGTAAAAATCGACAAGAGGCATGTACAACCGTAAAACGTCCTTGACTTGGATTGATGACCATCGGCAACAGCTCGGCGATTAAGCGTCTACGTGAGGAGGTTTGCCGCTTCTTTAAAGCAGGATCACCGCGTCTTGCGACTGCCATCCAGACTCGGGATACCTCCGTTATTCCTTCAGCGCTTGATCTCATTCTTCGCGTCCTCAGCGTAGAACAGGACCGTGGAATTGTCCCAGAAAGCTATATTCACGATTGGATCGCTGGTCTTTATGAAAGCTCAAATGGGGATGTCCCGAGGAACGGCGATCCCACCATCATGGAAATTGTGTTGGGGACTCTCGATCACACTCCATCGCCAAGGGGGAGTTTCCAGGGACGCGGAAAATACACTGTACATCACGTTCTGGAGGATGCTGTGGCGTCAAACGATGCGGAAAAAGTGGGACGTGTTCTTTCGCTCTGGTTGAACGATCCTCGTGAGAGAGTTGACTTCAATCTGTGCGTTGACGCAGTCACGCTGTTGCTCGGTTGTGACAGTCCGAGATTCTGCCTCATCGCCTTGCACTCGTTCACGCAGGTCCTTGGGCTGGCTCGCTCTTCTCGCCATTCGATGGACTTTCTCCAGTGTGACGAAGGCAAACTTACACACCTCTTCGACACCCTCCTCGATCCTCTACGCATTGATGAGAATAGAGTCAACGTAGCTCTCAGTTACCTGCGGATAATCTCAACGATGGCTGATGATCCCTCCTTCCACAACGACCTTCTCACTTATGGACATATGCAACGGTGCATTGATATTCGTCTTAGCATCCCAGCGCTTGCAGCGGCCAGAGCGGAAACCCTGCAGAGAGAGCATTCATTCCTTTCGCTATCCATCGTTGCATCCATCGGAACTTGCTACGACCACAGTTGCATCGAAGCCGCCGTGCGTCCCAGCACAACCGCCCTCAGGGGTTATCCACTGGAATGGCAGACGATCGTTTATGCCTTGCAGTATATCCAACGTGCTTTGCGTTCCCAGTTGGACGCGGACCGCATAACCCGCATCGCTGACTACATAGAACCTATCTGTCAGGCCCCACAGGCTGTCCCGATGGCGTTAAGAGAGGCCATAGCAGCAAGGATCCATCGAACGAACCCGTCTGCACTTGATTCAGCGCTTGTGCGGCTGATTGGTGTGCTAGACTCAGCTGACATGTCACCCGCACCTCCTGAATGACCTCCACTCGCGCTTTAGAATCTTGGTCGGGCGTCCAAGCGCTCGAAGGACCGACTGGATTTATTTCTTCCAAAGTTTCTGGTTCTTTTGTAATCTGGATATCGCCCATGGTGAATTGCACGCTTGTTCTATGTACCATTTAACTGACGTCACCGCATCTTGCGAGTATGAACCTTGTCAAGTCGATTAGCTCCTCGTAAAATGTGATTCAAATAACGGTAATAACAAATCTATGCTAGCCATACACACACAGGCGTCACGACGCCTGAATGGACCGCATGAACCGTTCGAGGGCCGTCGTCTGAATATGCCGCAACCTGGTCGCCTCGTCCATACCCATCAATCGGACCTGTGACTGCGCCTGCGTCCACGTACGGCACGCCGTGACGAGGATCATTTCAGAAAAACAATAATAATAGAAAAAAACCGAGGACGTACGAGGGCAAGCGGTTTCACCTGATCCAGCACCGCCGTCAATCCGGACATCATCTCCGCCAGTGCAACCCTGTGCCTCGGATCGCTCTGCAAATACAACACGTCCGGAAGGATACCCATTAACCTTGGTATCACTCGCACGAGGCTTTCGAGCTCGGTTTCATCCGCCGCATCCGGCACAGCTGCATCGCTGATGGATGCATGGAGCTCAGGTAGGCGTGTCATGATGTGGGAGTAATCCAGGTAAGCCTGATGAAGACACGTGAGAAGGTGCACCGGAGGAGGATGAGGAATTGACGTGCCTTGCCCTTGACATGCCATCCATCGATGGATTGGCTGGCCATTCGCTCGAACAAGGATGCCAGAAGCTCGAAATCTTGGCGGACCACTGCTTCGGGTGCCAGTTCGACTACCGCGAGGTCGTGGGCGGATTGGTACAGACCCGCCACCATGTATAATTCATAGGCTTCGAAGACTTTGCTTTGGCTGGTGGCGTAGAGCGCCTGTCCTAGCGCGTCAGAGGCTTCAGACGAGAGATAGACAAGATAGATGTACCTTGGCATCATTGACCCACGCGAGGGGGATCTTCAGGCTTCCCAAAATGCCGCTACACATCCACTCGTCCAATTTGTCAGCCGACCTGTGGAGAATGTCGCGGATGGCCTTTTCTCGCCTAGCCGACAAGAGGTTAGATCGGCGGAATGCCTGAAGTCCGGAGGAACGTACCCTGCTGAACCCTCAATGTGGAGGAGTACGAAAATGGCTTCTTGGAGCATGCCCAGTTGCTCCAGTTGTTGCGCGTAGTAACTGGCCAGCAGGTCCGCACTTGGGCTGTGGCCCTCGCGACGTCCAGGGACGTCCTCGTCCATTTCTTCGACATGTTCTGACTCGCCACGATCAGAGAGGTCACGAATGCGCATACATCGTGACAAAATGATGTATAGATGCCAGGGGAAAGAGTAGTCGGCCGGCGATGCTCCGAAGGAAAATGGAGTGAGGATTTGAGATAGCGAACATGCTGGGTCGGCATACAGCCGGATGAGGGAGAACAGAGCGTCGGAAGGAGGAGGTGAAGGTATGCGAAACGGAAGTTTCTGTGAGGGGGCGCCTTCCAGATAATGCGGTCGCGGGGGAGCAATCCGTGAGGGTGATCCTCGCGCAGCGCGGTCATACGACTCGTATACTTGTGCTATAGACGCATCCATGGGTTCCACATACCAAAGATACATCCCAAACGTCCGTTTCCAGTCTAATCCCTCGAGCGGGTCGACATCAGGACATCGTTCGAGGCTGCTTGCTTTTGAGCCTTCCAGGATGTCTAGGCTACCAGCGAGCACAGAGTATATCTTTCTGACACTCACGCTGACGTGAACATCTATTCTCTGTTCCCGCCACAGCTGTAGCTGTTCCTTGAGATCTTCCCTGAAATCGAAGTCCCCCGAAGCTTGGGAGATAAGTGTCGCAAGTTTGACGAATCCGCAATCCATGGCGGTGTCGCATGCCTTGTCAATCTGGTATCCGGAAAGAAGGGAGAATATAAGAGCGGCGGGGTCGGCGGAAGATTGTTTTTTAAGGTCGGCATCAACTAGTGAGGTAACAACATCTCCTAGCCATTCGGAGAGCGCTGCTTTGCGTTGGATGGATGAAATACGATTTCGGACATCGACTGTCACGTCCTGGCCTAGATGAATCTCCATACTGTCGAATAAGGCATGACCAAGGCGGAACAGTGACGCCTCAAACGATTTGTCGGTTTTGGGATACAAGGACGTGAAGGAAGAAAAGGAAAGCTCCGAGGACGGATCAGCAAACGGAATCCCGTCTTCGTCTTTCACGATGGGTGTTTTCGATAGGTGGTGTTGCAGCAACCGAGAAAATCTGTTGCTGGTGTCTTCGGGAGGTTCAGAGAAGAACGGCACGCGTGTTTTCGTGACAACTGAGGAGTTGGCAGATAATTGACTAATCGCGGTGAAGTGAGTGGTCCGTCTCGAGTGAGCGAAGCTATACTCACGCCTGACCAGAAGGTCTGCATAACTGGCCTAAATGTACCAGATTCCCACCGGAACTCCATCCGACACGGAAGGAGCGTCCTAGTGCAAGACCTGCGTCCACTATTGCACCTTCGTTCCCAGCTACAGCTGAGGCTGATATGTCGACGCGTGCATACTTGCGAGATGGTCGGTAAACAGGATGATCAATGTCGTGAGCAAATGAGATTCTCTAGAATCGGTTGTGAGATGCAAAAGCAGACCAATACAATATGCCACGAACTTCTTGGGAATCCAACCGACCCTCTCCAACAGAGTCACGACTGTGTTTGCGGCTGACGGTGGGTGACAGTTTGAAACGCGGGCGTACAGGTTGATTCACGGCGTGGAGCGCCGCCGCTTCCTCGGGCATACGGAATAGCGACGTCTGCATGACGTGCACCTTTTGCGGGTCGATGCCAACACGCTCAGCCCATGATGCGACAGTGGCACCTCGTCCGCGTACACTTTCATATTCGGGCTCGGACGAACTCGAGGATTCGGATTGGCTTCGAGTGTACTCGTAATGAATTTCGGCGTCCGAGTCTTCGATGAGGGCATGGTTACGCAGACGCGGAAAGGGGGGCTTTTCGACGACGAGGTCGTCCTCGTCCATGTCGGACGTGTCTTCTGATTCCTCTTCCTCTTTCTCGTCCGCTTCAATGGCCTCTGCCTCTTCCTGCGAGTCGTGGTCCATGTCCACCGACCTGATTGGCGAACCAGGGGGGTGTTTTTGTGCATCCTGTGACGTGTAGGTTGTCTGCTCGTCGTCGCTGCTATCGCTGGTGAGGGCACTGAATCGCGCCATGATCCAAGAGCCGACGAACAAGAGCACACAGACTCGACTCTCACGCAGGCCAAACAAGCGAACACACGCTTCGAATTCAACCGATCACTAGTCTTACAAGTACAATACAATTCATACGTCCCTTTGCAAAATGTCGGCTGGTTTGACCTCGATCCATTCATTGACCCACATGTACCTTGAAAACACAACATAGAGGTAGCGGAACCATACCAGCTGAGACGCATGTCTCTCCATCGCTCGGATAGCCATCAAATATTGCTTCAAGCCAGATGTAAACACGGCACGCCGGTTCTTGTCGTTTGCTGTAAAGTGACTTAGGATCCCTTTCCATGCCATACTTAGGCGACTGGAGAGGGCTGCAAGTGCGCCAGAATATTTCGGGAGGAGGGGTACTGTGACGAGGCTGAAGACTCGGGGCACAGCGACCGAAATCGGCTCGGGTGCCCTTGACCGTAAGGTCTTAACGAGTTCCCAAGCACCAAATGGCAACGAATAATGGTTCGGATGAGACGAGATACCCTGAGTGTCAAAGGTCAAGATCTGGAGAATGCCATCAACAGAGATTTAGAAAGTAGAGCTGAGAGATAGACACACAGTCGTAATCTGGTTGTTGACGACGTATGGTGCAATCACGACAGCGATGACAGAGGCATCCCATTCCAGAGTCATGTTGTCCTGGAGCATACTATAAACGCAGCGCTTAGAGGGCGGTCACTCAAAGTACGTTCAGACAGCCTCACGGATGATCGACGACCCAGCGCTTGTTCTGGTCGACACCCATCACATCCAGACTACGACTCAGCTCCTCCTTCCTCACTTCTCCGCGCCCGTCTGCATTTCCAACAGACATTGTCAGAGAATATATTTCCGGGTGCGTGGGGTCCTCTTGGAGAGCCAACACGGTTGGTGCAAAGAAAAGGCACTCATCGTCGGGATGTGCAGTCAATAAGAGTATGCGAGAGGTGTTGGATCTCGCATGGTCGAGCAAGACATGGGTTTTGGAATGAAACGGAAAGTACAGCGAGGACACCAACAAGACCAGCACTGCAGATAACCACAACATGGGTGAGAGACCAAGTTCGGTCGGAAACTGCCGGTGACGGGTCTGACAATGACCAGCCACCGCTCGCCCGACTACCCTGACTATCCCTTCCATCCCCACGACGTCGAGCACGAAGCGTCTAGCACACGAAAACGTCTGCCCATCCCAGACCTTCGCTTCGAGCAGGTATACTTGAAGCGCATACAGGACTGCATCCATATCGAGCCGGATACACGCTTCGTGAAGGAGAAGGGGAGAGAACAGCCTGCCGACGTGGACATGGAAGACACACAATTTTTTATGTGCACTCATGTGACGCCCTTGATCAACCCCTCGCAACGTGTCGCCCGAGTCGACTGGAGGAAAATCGCTTATATCACCTTGCGGGACCAGATCATGATGCCCCTACTCCAAGGTATGCTTTGGTGAGCCTCTAGCTGCCTCATTGTGGCCACGTCCATGACCGTGACTACAGGGGTGTAGTCGGGACATACTACAGGCCATTCGTGGCTTATGCGAGAAGAAGTCTTCATGGAAGTCCTTTACCGACGCATCCCGTCGAGGGCGAAGGTGTTGGCTGGCTACGAAGTTGGCTGAAGAAACTAGGGTTCAGTAGTATAACTATCGGCCCACCAAGCTTATAAAAGTTGCATTGACTACTCGCTTTTCTCGCGCGACCTTCGAGTCTTACACCAATGCGTTGCGGCAAGTCAGCAAGGGGTATTTACCTGGTCATCATGGAATACATGGACTGCGATGTTGCAATCACAACTTGGTTTACGAGTTGCTCTCTAACAGGACAGTCCCCCGCACACGTAGGTCCATACAGAGACACAGAGAAGAAGGTGGTATTCAATCTGACGATCACAAGGTCAGACATTATTCTGATGAACATTTCCCCTGAAGAACCTAAAAGGTTAGACTGATCAACGCTCTGCACAAAACATGCTGCGTACAGTAATACGCGATGTAATTGACGGCGATGTTCGAGCTCTGGGCTGCACACTCTACCGGCGTTGTCCCCGTTATTTTTGCACTCTGAAATCGGGTTTTCCGAATCGCCTTGATCCTCCAATTATCAGTGTCCGCGGCTGGGTTTGGACTCGCAAGTTCCCCCGACCTTGGTACCAATGACAGACGCATTCAGATTATTAGCGACGGTCCTACTCTAAACCTCACTTTCCGTTGGGCTCTGGACGTACATATGATGGCCGGAAATGAGTGGGCCTCAGACAAGACTGAAATCATTACATCCTGGGAAGTGACTTGTTGTAGATCGTTGTCGAGTGCTCACCCCGCAGTGTATGTGCCAGGGCGGCATCGAATACGGGGGTTCCGTAAAGACAAGTGGACCTGCAACCTCTCCCGTTAACCGAGATAGCCCCTGGAAAACGGCGATTTAGCCAACAAAGCGCGCCACATATGTGGAGGAGGCTACATTGCATGTGTAATCCCGCGTCCGCGTCAATCCCCACTGGTTGAGTCAGGTTGTCTGAAACTCGGAGTCTACTGGCGATAGACGAGGAACATTGACAACTTGTGCTAGCACAGTTAAAGGACTGCGTTGGCAGAGGATAGAATTCTGATCCGGACAATCATGTAACGGAGTACGACTTCAGGTCATTTAGGATGGTTTAGTCGACCAAGCCGTCCTAAAATGGAAATGCTGAAGGAATAGATGTTGGCTCGTACCTAGACAGCGTCAATAAGGAGCACTCGACTTCTTATCCCAGCCCATGGTCAAACTTGCAAAAGCTGACAACGATCCACGGTTCGATTAGCCCACGGAACCCATTCCTGCTGGAAGAGCTATTCCATCTTGTCCTGCAGTATCTCGTCGTATCGCCGTTATCAGAACGAGTCGAAGGATCTGGCAAGGAGGACGGCGGACACTCGCTACGCTGGATCAAACATGTCGTGCGTTCTCAAAGCCTTTTCTTGATTACCTTTAGCGGAGCCTGGACTCGCTCCTTAATGTTTTTCCGATGTCGTGGATGAAGCCAGAGTTAAGATGGTAACTGAACCAGCTCCTCAGATGAGCAGAACATACATATTCGCGGTGTTGACAGATCCTGCCATCTCCTCTCGAATGGCTTGTCATTGATCGATACTCACATCGTATCCAGAAACTCACCTTAGGAACCGAATAATTATCTCCGCACTTTTTGCGGTGACAAGCCTCGTCCTGCCGAACCTGAGGGTGTTCAGATGGAAATGCCCTACCACGTCTGCTACTCTCACAGGGAGGTGGATACAGTTCCATCGCATTCCTATGGCCATCGCTTACCCCCAAAATCGTTACCCTGGAAGTGACGCTGGCCGATCCAGATGACCCAAAGTTTCCATTATCTCTGGAGAACTACCCTCTCCTCTGTCCAAACCTGAAGTGCCCCGATACCTGTCACCACCAAACAAACTCTTCTCCGAGTTATCTGTAGCCATTCCGAATGGGAACGTGTCGACATCCAGCACCTTCCCACACTCGAGGCAGTTTCATTGACCCTGGCTCTTGGGGCGTCGCGACCGGGCGAGATCTGCTCTGGGCCCGCAGATACGCCATTCTGCGGTATCACAGATCTAGCTTTGAGACAAATGAATCCCCTTGATTGCGCTACACACCTCTTGCGTCCTCGTGATCAAACATTCCTCAGGTTCGAAGTCACCCTTCGTGTCAAAATCACTATCGCGGAGGTATCTGTTCTCTTCACACCGTTAGTCTCCTCAGCGTGCACATTCGCTTCAATCGGTCATATTCCAAGAACCATATTTCATCGATCCCAAGACTGTCATCCTACCTAATGAGACACAACATCTACGTCCCTCGCACACTTCCGCGAACTCGTTATCCACGCAAATCTCCCGGTCGTCTTCGTGGATGAAGAATTCGTGCCTGGCTCGTAATTGGCCTTCGCTTGAAGTTCTGCAGGTGATGCCTGGCGAACCCCCGTGGTGTGTTGTGGAATCGATAACGTTGAAAGGGTTGCTATGGCTCCTCTCAACTTGCAGCCGACTACGCGAAATCGGTTTGAAGGTGGACGCTAGGGACGTCACGATGGAGGTGGATGCATATACTTGCAGTCCTTCAGTCACCCTTCTCATGCTCCGAAACTCCCCGATCGAACATCCGGAATTGGTCGCAGGATTCATGTTGAATCACGTCCGTGTCTTGGGTGGATGCATCGTTCATTTGGGGGTTTTTCAGACCAAACAACGCGGAGTTGTGGAATGGATTTGAACAGTTATGGTCGCAAGTCAGGGAACACGTGGCTAGTAAGAGACAACTTTCCCTTCGTGAGTGGCTTTTAAACATTCTTTTGATGCTGTTTGGGACACTCAAGTCTCTGCGTTTCTTAGATCCTCCACTCCCGCTTGGCGGTAGAGTCAACCTCTCCAAATGGTCTTCAGCCGCGCAATGATCAACTCTCGAAAGCGTCGGACGATGCGTCTTTGGACAATTCTTTCCAGCATACGCAAACTGGTGCTCTCCATCATGGCGACTCTGTTATGGATGCGAAAATAATGGGTAACTACGACAACGCAACCAGGAAATATGAATTGATAAGTATAAGTGCAACTCGAAATCTAGAGACTGGGTATTTCAGGTATCTTGTTGTCCAAAACCATTGGCTCCCGTGAAATCAAAGGGCTCCCATAAAATCAAAGCGATACTTTTCTGGTCAGGTTCTGTGGAAGAAGTGAGCAAAAGGTAGTCAATCCAATCGGAGGTATACGTGCCATGTGGGGAGTAGTGCAGTACTAGATCTCCGTCAGTAAAAATTTGCCCAGTCTACTCAGGAGCACTTACCCTCGGGTCTTGAGCCCAATGTTCATGGGGAACACCTAGGTACACTTCTTCATAGCTCTTCTGGATCTCCGAAACGAGTGCCCTGGTGGAAGGTGTCAGTCACCAGATTGGACAAATGGTCATTCGCATAGCCACTTACTTGAGTGTGTCGCGGAGTTCCGTCCATGTAATATTGGGTTTTCTCGCCACAGCATCAATGAAAAACTCGAGAGCTACAGTCAGTTCAAGAAGGTGATGATACTCGGAATACTCACCTTTGTGAATGTTAGCCCTCGTTCGCGATCGTCGTGCGCGGATTGTCCATATCTACAAGCAGATAAGCAAATCTGGCGACATTTTGTTAAGTCAACTAGGGCATTTGTGGCTATACTCCGGATGCGTACTACGCTGACTTCTCCCACTTCCCCAGTCGTGCATGTGGGTGGACAGTAGTGCATCGTACTGGCTCGTCTTGGAGGTGCTGGAAGTGCTGGAACGTTGGAACGTTTCTTTCTATTGGTTCTTGATCTGACTGTGATATTTTAGCAAATGTCGGTCTGATCCTGTAGCACAGAGAAAAGGCTTACAGATGTGAACAAGGGCGATCGAGAGATCTGCAGCATCTTAACGTGTGAGTTTGGGTGTTGGGCGACCCAGTTGGAACTGACTTATGAACAGCTGACCAGGGCCTGTTTTCCACACCCTCGAGTACCTGTTTGGACCATTGCCCCTTTGCAAGTCTAGTACGAATGAAGACCTGAGTACCGTGATGAAATGAATCATGTATCACATACCTAATAAAGTCTCGGAATGGCAACAATCAAAGAGAGCCTAAGTATTCTGTCAACCAACGAACCGGCAGATCGAACTCAAGCGTGCATACAAATAGTCTTGAGCCTTTCACGCTTCGAAGAGGTTTGATTAAGTGATCATGAAGAGTCTGAGCGAAATGAGGATATATTATTACTGTGGACACAAGGTCGCTCACATGGTCAAGAATGGGTTTCCCATCCGCACAAACGATTTCTAAGGTGGGTTGAGTATGAGCGCGAGCCCAAGAACAGTTCTGCTGACCACTTTCCTTGCCATCCGCTCGCATACTTGCACGATCAAGACCATCTTCTTCCATACCGTGTCCCGAGACTATGGTTTGTGTCTCAATCATCTGTTACCGTGCAAACATATGCGACTTACAGTAAAGGACGAAGTGACAATCCTCGGGAGCATTGCTAGTCAGTTCGTCTACTTCGCGTAGCTAACGCAAAAACAGTGTTGGGGCTAAAAGTTCCACACGAAAGCAAAACGACGCACAATATTGTCATGGGTGGGCCAGAGGTGTTTTGGATGATCTTTATTATCTATCATTAAGGTGATGTCATCCATCTCGTACCCATGAGAATCTAAGGTCGTTTAAATCAATTAAAGAGAAGGCAATTAATGGCATGAATACCTATCAGAAGATCACGAAGCGCATCTGCATCTCGGTGAGCGAAATCGAGATTGGCCAAGTTGCCAAACTTGGGTCTGACTTTACGATGGACGTGTCGTATGGCGATAAGAAGAGCCCTCTTCTTCGTCGGAGGCTTGGAAAGGACGGTCATGACGATGAGTGTCAATAATTGTCGCGATGTTGAATGTCTGGGCTTGGCTTAGGCACGAGTAAAGGTGACTGTCCTTAGAAAGGCTTTGGATGTCGTTAACCGATAAGCTATGGTCCTGTTCGTAGATCAGGCAAAGCCTTGAGCTGTGGTGTGCTGGCCCGAGGGAAAAGCTGGGTTGCGCTCCCTCATCCAGCTCGAAGGTTAAATACACACCGACGAGGTGACGAGATCACAGCATAACCTACAGAATATAGAAATGCGCCGGGATGCGCATGTGAATATACAGCCTGTTAATGACAGCCTGTAGACAGCAGATCAAGTTTGTCCAGCTGGATGCGAATATACATGCGGTGAAAGACTCCGAATAAGCATGCGATGAAAACCACCCTTCGCTGTGGATGCGAGATTACGACAAACAAAAGAGCAAGGCATTGGATCAGCCGACAAACCTGTAGATGACATGACACATTGTGCCGCGATAGAGTGCGGCTGAGGTGGCATACGAAGTTCCGCCTCGCTTCCACCTGAAAGCTAGTGACGAATGTGAGCGCAGATAGATGGTGCAGCGTGCAAACGATCCTAATCTAGTCAATTGTCGGAGAGTCCCGATAAGACCGTGACCTTGACGGGAATAATTCTTTAGTACCGTACAGTCTTATTCCTGTGAGCGCTGAGTCACAAGACGGGGCGGTGCCGATAAATAGATCTGTGGATGGACTTCTAGATTAGTCATATGTAAGTTCCCCCCTCTCCCAAAATTCTGTGCAGCTCAGGCTATACGGAACTATCGTTGCTGAGCGACAGTGATGACATGCCAGGAGTTTGACTACTATGTACCGGCAGGTAGCACTTTTCTTGCCGTTCCGTGTTGTAGATTGCGCGGCTGATCCCCGCCCTCACTTGGGGCAGGCTCGACCTCGGAACTCATACTAGAGATATTCAAAGTAAATATAAAGTAGCGTCGCAGTCGGAATCTTCTTACTCATTCACCCGTTGCCACAGAGTCACCGCCGTTTGTCTTGAGCTCGTTTGTGATCCGGTGGACAAACAGACCAGACTGACAGGAACAAGCTGCTGTATCAAGGCAGTGATCAACTTAGTAGCGGCGGAGAAGTAGTAAAAAAAAAATGCCACTGGAACCCCAGTCTTGGGATTGAGGTCTGCACAGGAACTTTCAGAGTGAGGATAGGCTACTAGAGAGGACAGGTTGTTGAAGTGCAATTGCGATGCACTCGCGCGCAGGACTAGCTTGATTTGGAGCTTTCCAACAAGAAAACTAGGCACTGGTTGCCCAACGGAACGATGTCAAGTTCATGATGAGAAGTTTAGGCTATGAGGCTGCGCAGTACATTGCAAGGAAGACACAAGGTGACCCTTTTGTAGCGCAAGAGGCACTGAAACAACAATGGGAATAATTAAAAAATATGATTGAGCAAAGATGGGTATAAGGGTAGCACAGCAACAAACGATGGGGTATCGGTGAACAATGATTACATACGTAGCTAGAGGAAGCTATCCATTCTCGAAAGCGATCAGAAAGTTGAATTTGACGGGAAAATATGTGTCAGAGATCAACAAGTTCGTCCAGGTTCTGAGTACGAGCACAGGAAAATAATTATTGCAAATCGGTGGCATAACGCTTACTAGTGGATAATGGCTGGAGTACTGTCCGAAAAAAATTAGCTTCCCTAACAATAAGAAGCAAGAAACCCACGCTCGGTTTCTGAGAGGATTGACTCTCTTCTTCTTCTTTGAATGGTACGAACTGTAAGTTTTCCAGAGTTACAGCACTGACCTCAGTATTCAACCGGCGAATAGTTTGAGGAATCCACTCGGTCTTGATTCTTTGTGCACTGGCAGAGGTACTTCGCCGGGCAATGCCTCCATTTTCCATATTGCATCCCTTGCGTGCAGTGGTGATCTCGTCGACTCCTTGCCTGATTGAACGGACATATGGGTAGGAACATATCCACCAACAACATCAACTACAAACCTTATAGCTAGTAACAATTCTTGCAACGTTGAATTGGGTTTTTCCCCTAGCGTAAACAATGAGTTCACTGCAATAGCATAGATGCTTGGAAGCCCACTCAGGTGTTCAATGAAAAACTTTCTTCAGGTCAGTCAAAATCCTCTACAATAAAAAGTGTGATGTACCATTGTGACTGTCCCAGAGGTGCAAGCATCGTCAAAAGCTGATTCATTATCTTTACAAGCAGACAAGGATATCTGTGGCACATGGTGAACCAGATCAGTGTACACGAGATATCCACTCACGACATGAGCACGTTTTGTGTCACGCTCTTCTGGTAAAGGGCACCTTCCATCACATTTGTTTTTGAGCCAAGAAGAAGGCGAAAGGACCCGTCGAATATCCATAGAAAAGGGTATATATTTTGACAATGGGGGTGAATTCCCAGCAGAGACTGCGGTGATTGATATGGAAGCTCGGGTTACCGGGCGTCCTCGAAGTTCATGAGATGCAATGAATGCACTCCTTGGGCTCGTAAAAAGGCGGTTCCTCCCTGGATAAAGAACTAAGGGTTAACAAGATACACACTAGGAATTGTGTGAGCAAGCATACTGAGGCGTTTTAGAAAAACTGGGTAATGGTGTTAGCGTGTGGTAACTGGAGCTGTAATCCCACGAACCTCGCCGAAATGTTGATCCAGAACCAAACTCTCTTGGTTCGTTGCAATTGTAGTGGTCAAGGTCTGTCATGCAGCAATGTTCAAAGAGAGGGTCACCCGAAGGTGAGCAGCTCACCAAGTATGGTTTGAGAGTGACACGAATCCCACAATGCCTGTAGGCATTCATTGGAATGATTCTGAGGGAAATAGTAAAACAACAAACAAATAATTTGCAACCAGGTGGGAGCGGTTCGATTAGCCATTTCTTAAGGTCCTAAGATAAATGATCAATCATTTTCAGCAAAGAATACTGTACAGACAATCACATTATCTATGATCTTTTTTCCATTGCAGGTGAATATCTCTGGCTCATATCGTGAATGATAGACATGATAATATAAAGATGGCCTACCCTCATCCAACCCGTCTGATTCGGTGCGGTGGTGACAGGCGACCTGATGGCCATGGCC